>VWZL01003274.1:764691-781151 GCA_013396915.1 Stercorarius parasiticus
CAGATGTCTTTTAAATTAGTAACTAAAATAGCATCTTTGCTCCTTCTGCCTGCGGTTACCTATTGAAGCAGCCTGGCGCACAAACTTGTTTCCCACATTGGCCTCGATGAGGGGATCACTTGCCCCAGAGTTAATATATTAACATTGCTGCACTGGGAGTGGGGCTGGTGGCCCCAGAGATGCGTCGCTGCTGTGCTCCATCTCAGTGCAGCAGTACCGCCTGGAAAACCGATGTGGCACCACAGTGTAGCCTATGAGGGATACCAGGGTGCAGCTTCAGCCTGGCCTGTAAAAACAGTCCCCAAACCATTTGCTCCAAGACAACATAATTAAGCCGTACAGAGCGTCTGTTTGCTCCCAGACTCTTTGCTTATTAGAAAAATTTTTCTTGAAAAACTTCACCTTGTTGTAAATCATAGCGCTTGCATTCATGCTTTGACCAGCTTAGTCAACAGTTAAACAACATCTGTTTGTGGTCCTGGAAAACCCTGGCAGAGCTGCTCTGTGACAAAGGCAAGAGAACCTGAAAGCCACTGAAAATAAATCTGTGCAGAGAGAGGCATAGGTCTTCTGGCTGTTACTGGCTATAGTCATGATCTGGTGAAGTGCACATCATTGATTTCAAGCACCAGGCTTTATATTGCCCAACGCAACAGCTTTCTCTTTGATTTTTGTGACCAAAAACTTTCCCAAGTTGTCACAGCTGAGATCTGGTGCCCAGTTTGCAGGAGGCAGGGAATCCAAGCAAAAAGTAGATGGTTTTAAGAAATTCATGGGAAAAAAAATTAAGTTGATGAATAAGTTAGTTTTTTCAGTAATGTTTTGAAGTTGGCTTATTTACACTACTCTATCCATATTTACATAATAAATGAGTGTGTGCATATTGCCTTCCTCACTTTTGAGGGAAGAGGGAAATTTTTCTGTGGCATGTTAAACTCCTAATTGCTCTTGGTTTAACTTCCTTTACTGCTGCAAAACAAATATGGCGCAAATAACTAAGGTACTGTGTAAGAATAATAACTGAATCTCCTTGAGTCTCACTTCTTGACAACAGGTAATGCAAGCACCCTGTTATATCTGTTGTGCTTATTGTACCATTTAATGGCATTTTAAAAAGCTTCTATTCAAGTATTTCTTTCAAATGAATTAAAAATGGAAATATATGCTCATGTGTTTTCAATAAAAAAGAAGTGAAAAATGGGGAGTAACTATAACTCTACAAAGCTGCTTTTATGGCTCAAGTTTTTTTTCCCCCCCGAATAGCTCAGTACATACGGAGTCAGACTTCTTTCAGCTGTCAAGCACTTGCTTCTAATCAATTAATGAGAGGCAGCGTTCAGCTCCTCCCGTATTTGAGCCCTTTAGATCCTGTGTTCCCATACTAACAGCATTTTTTCCTAATTGGAAGCAATCTGGGAGCTTGCTGGGATTAGCACTAGGACCGTGGGTACTCAAATTGACTTGTTTTGCAGATTGTTTACATATCTGATGAATTATCCCTATAATCAAGAAATATGACAATAATCTAGGAATCACTTTTGACAAGGTGTATAGTGAATAAGGCAAACTGGAGTCTAAAGGACTGTATATACTCACCTGTGTGCACATGCGTACACACGGGCAGACACCTTGTGCACAGTTTTCTGCGGAACTTGCTGCTTACTTCTTTTGCGCCAATAATCAGAAGACCAATTAGGATTCCCAGAGATTCCTGCTAGGATTTGTTCTAAGTGGTCACACTTCAGCCTGGTGGGGTTTTGGCACTTGCACTTGATGAGAAAGGTGCCGTTAGACTTGGAAATACGTTAAGCACTGCCACATAAAGACAAAAAACTTTCACATTTGGAGCTAAGGTTCAGCACAACTTCAGACTCTGTATTCACCAGCGCAGCAAAGATGAGAGTGTCTTTTCCATGCAAGGTGTCCGAGTTGGATTTCTGTTCCTGCTTCTCTTATGCATCATGTCTTTGTAACTGTCATTTTATACAAAAAGCTATATGATAAATTTATTCATCCAAAGGCTAGTTGAAGTTGTGAGTTGACTTTGTCTTGGCTAGTTAAGGTCAAGAGGCAGACAGCTGGTGAAATTCTGCTCCAGATTAAGATAATTGTTGTTCTGCTATTGGCATTGAGAGACAACGTTTTCCTCCACCAAACTTTCCCAAAGGAAAGGCTGGCTGTGTAAGGGGCAGGGTACAGATGAGTGTTTTGAGATGTACTTTCTAATGGTAATAAGCAATATAATCAGCCCAACAGTCAATAGTAACAATTGTACTACTAAACTGGCTCAAATCATATTTAGGGAGAAAGGAGGTCAAGAGGGGTTGGGATTTTTGTTTTGAGGGTTCCCCCTAACACTTATAGAACTAATGTAGTTCCTCTCTAATTTTGCTTCAGCTGGTATGTACAGACACACTGGTCTTCATTTTGCGGTATCTCTGCTTTTTTAAAGCCCATCACAGATGGAATCAATACACATATGGCTTCAGTGGCCCTATATGACATATTAAACCGAAGCAGTGATGACTGATCCACAGCTTGTTTGCAGAGACATATTAAATATACAATGTTTCTGTTTTCCTGTGTTTGCCCGAAATTTTCAGGCTTGGTCCTTCAGTCCAAAAAGCAAAGGCAATTGGAAGAGCTTCAATTTCTACCTAGTCCACTGTGCAACTGAAACAGACGTTTAATTGCCCTCCATAATGTCTGCTGAGAGCAGAAATGGTTTTTTAGGACAGACCTGATCCTGAATGCCCCCTTGTCCCAGAAGGAATGCGTCTCCTGGCATCAGGCTTGTGGACAATGTGTCTGCAACAGTGCATCTCCGCACAAGTGTGTCTTGCTTCCTTCTTCGGAAGTCCAAAAACAAAGCCAGGCCTCTTGAATTGCAGCCCCTAGAGTGTTATTTCCTTCTTTCCGTACTGTGTGACACAGCAATTTGGTTTCCTTTTGTCCAATCCAATAATAATTCAGGAAAATAGCATGTTCCTAAAAGCTAACGTTGTTACAATTGGATAAACTGAAATCCATTTGTTTTTGGAGAGACTAGTTTAAAGCTAAACAACTCTTTGCAGTCATTAAGGAAGTTTATGAAGAGTTTCCTTTGTTCATCTCACCACTTTACAGAGAAGATATTGAGATAAAAAGACTTTCATAAACTTTTCCAGAAAATTTATATTTCTCTTCCTCTAAAGTGCCCTATTCTCCTCCCACCTTTCTTTATAAATAGGACAAAAATATGCTCAAATAACAGGATGTTAAAGACAATCATTCAATATCTATGTAGTTTTGGAAATGTGTGCATTGTAACTGATAGAGGCAATACTAGATGAACGGCACCATGATGATATCATCACATTTATCACACCCTTGCTAGATTCCTTCCCTATCTATGAAGTTCTTTGTGATCTGTGTGCAGAAACCGTATTCTTTCTAAGATTATATGCATCTGTATTGGTACAAGGCCAGCTAAGCAACCTGTCATACATTCAAATAACTCTTAGCATGCAATAAAGTTGGAACTTTATGAGGATGTATTGCAAGTATTTAAATGGATACATACATAGCTAATACAAGTTTGTCTTTCTCCAGCAGCAAACTTCTGCAATACTCGTAGGCACGTGCTTGTTGTACTAATGCATCTCCTGACGGGTGAGATTCACAGCAGAATTTCAAACCTGCTCGGTTAAACCCAGTTGCCATCTCACCTGCCATTTCCTACTACTGAGGAATGCCGGTAGTAAACTCTCCAAGTATGGGCTGGTTGTCAGCCTCGGTTATGCAAGCCTAAATGATTGGTGTAACTTCAGCTGTATATTCAGGACTTACAGATTCCTTTCTTCATCATCTTTCTCTGATTCTGAAAAGTACATTGCCTTGAGAGAGCTGGGTGCTGTCATGCTCTAGGCGTATACATTTTTAGGGTTTATGGTGATATTTTTGGTGCAGTTCTCACTGTAGTGAGACACCCAGAAATGAACTGTGTGCAAATATGCAAGGTCTTGCTACCCTTGTACACTGCTTTTATCTCAGATTTTATCGTTTCTGTTTTAAAAAAAAAAAAAAGATGATAAGCAGGGCAGAAGAATTGCAATCTGTTTAAAGAGTTGCTACCCATTTTCTATGTAGCATAGTCATGTACTACCAAGGGACTTCTCTATGTATCAGCAACCAAAATGCAAATGTGTTAGGACTCTGCATCTGCTCTAGAACAGCAATTGGGGGGTGTGGAAACCTATTTTTAAAAATAACTGGTTTATGTTTGAACTCACCCCAAAAGAGTCTGGATATTACTACTGTGTTACAACAACAATAACAATGCTGAGCACTCCTGTAAGAAAAGCCATTTTACATGCTGTGCATCGTATAAGGTCTTTCTTGTGCATCAGAACTACCATAAAGCACAGATTACATCCAGTTGAAGTAAGGAGTTATTTAGCCCCTCAGAAAGAGTGTGGAGGAGAAGAAAAGACTGTTGTCACACTCCGCTTCGAGAAGAAGTTGTAACTAATGTATATTAATGCTGAAGAATCTGGCTAATATGCAAGCCAAATTTGTTTCCTACAGACAACTACATAAAGGAACATCATAAAATGAAACCAATCTACAATCCTTAACAAATACTGGGGTGGATAGAAACAGGCAGTCGACTGAGAACACAGCATGTTACTAATGATATCCTTCAAATAAATGATTCACACGCCAAGTCTTTTGCTATAATCTTACTCGCACAGTGCAGGTCTCTGAGGGGGAAGAACAGAAACAAATTGTGTTTCGCATCACTTGGCCTCTCAGTATAATCAAACCCCCAGATCCAGGTGAGTGTGCTATTGAATTGTAAAGCATTCTTATCCCATTCCTAAAAACACCTATTCACTTGTATCAACTTTGCAGTCCTTGTTCTGTTGCTTGAACTTTGCTGCCAAGCCACAGGGAAACTCAAAAGCTCAGTTCAAGCCAAATGTGATCATAAATGGCAGGGATACCAGGGTTTCTGTGAAACTTCCAACAATAGGGTTAGAAGGGAAGTCTGAATTTGATGCACGCTGCTGAGAGGTAAAATTTTCAAAATACTTAAGTACCAAATAGTGCGGAGTCAGATTTTTCGAAGGCGTGATGCTGTGTAGACCAGAAGGTAGGTGCCAGTTGGGATTCTCAGAAGCATCTGAGAAGCCTGCTTTCCCAAAATCAGCATTTACTCCCGTTTACTGTGATGTTTTGTTCTGCGTGTGTGTTGATGATCGTTTATGTGTCTGTATGCGAAAAGAATACAACTTTCTCAGTTATGGATTAAAAGGAGGCATTTCAGTATGTTTTAGTTTTCAACATCCTCCATGAAATTTAAGCATGATTTTATTTGTCTTTAAATTCTAGTTTTTAACCGAATTCTGATCAGAAGTTTGACTGTGAGCTGGTGCAGTTCAGATTTATTCTTCATTACCTGGCAGAAAGGATAGTAGTACCACTTGTAAGACCTTGTACAACTGTATGCCAGCCCGCGAAGCTGTAAGTGTTGGTTCTGAGACCCAACCCCAACATTAGTTGCTCTGTTTAGATTAATGACAACATAGTAAAGCATTTCTGACAAATGTGTCTATTCGGCATATTTACCCTGCAGAGGGTTAGAGACAGAAATGATACATTATTCCTTGTTCACTTTGATGTTCAACATTTGTGTTTTTCTCCTGCTGCAGTTCTTAACTGACTATTTTTCCTTTAATGACCACATGCAATAACCAGTAACTCTTTCATAGTCTCAGCAATAGTACAAACGTCTTGCAACATTTTTTGGGTTTGCAGAAACCTTAAGTTTTCTAGATGCCATTTTTTTTTTTCTAGGCTTGCAAGTTATGGCATGTACCACGTAAGTGAATAACCGAGAAATGGAAGGAGCTAGCACAACTGGGTGGGGGAGACATTAGTAGTGAAGTGACCTTAGAGCTTGACTATATTTTCTTTTTCTCTGTTTAAATTGGCACAAGGGATTCAAAATAGTAATACGGTCATGCTCAAATCAGAAGTTCAGACCCTAGATACAAATAATCTGTCACGGGACCACCACTAAATAACTGAAGTCCTGTATGAGTGCAACTTCATACAAATCCCACGCTGCTTCTCTAGCCTTGTGAGCCTCAGCAGCAGTGACAGGCTCCAGAGGCTCTCTGCTTCTGGAACTAAGAACTGACACCAAGCCCAAAGAGGAGAAACTCCCTCATTGAAAACTGAAGTCTTACTGATTACCCTCAAACTTTTCAGTCTTAGGGAATGCTTTTGGTTCTTGGTATCTTGCTGTAAGGCTGGTTCTCTCCCTATAATTTTTAATAGCCAGAAATACATCTTTTTTTTTTTCTTTTTTTTCGCCCCCCGCTATGGGACAACTAAGGAAACTCACCCCTCCTGCCTTGTAGCCCCACAGAGAGCAGCAGTGGTTTGGGCTCGGAAACCTCTGGCTTTTCTGACCCAAAGTGCACTCCCAGTTGTATCTGGGGTACTCACAAGTGACCATGACAAAGCTCACAGAGATGCTACCTCCTTTGTGGCCCTGTAGGCCCCGCAGAGTTTAGCACTCATTTGGACTTTTAGATGGAGGAGGAAAAATTGAATTTTGCTACCACAAGGATGTGGAACAGGGACCAGGTCACTGCTGGTAGAGAAGAGCAGAGATCAGATGGAAGGTGGCTGCGGGAGGTGGTGGGAAATCTAGCCCCACCACCTCTTCCAAGCGTGAATGAGGAATAGATTTGGGAAGGGTAGAGTTTACTGCTGCTACAGACCCCAGCAATGGCCTTACCCATAAGCCCTGAGCCCACCCTTGGCAGTGATACCAGCCCCACCACCCAGGGCTATTGCAATGACATAGCAGGCAGTGAATGGTAGGCTGCTTTGCCACTCCAGCAGCCTGCTGTCTGGAGAGCTGTGCTCTGTTGATGCCCAGAGATGCGATGTCCCACTGCCCACAAAGCCATCTTGCAGCAGATGAAGGAGCAGAGCTCAGCTCTAGCCATGCCTGAATGGCCTGCTCTCTGCTAAAGTTGCAATATTTGAACAGGAGTTTTGGGAAAAATGCATCTAACAGATAAACGGTTTGGTAATCACACACCATGGTCATTCTCTAGCTCTTTTTTTTTCTTTTTTTTTCCATTTTATTTAAGAATGATTGTTATGAACCAGATTAATCTTCTCATTGACTGATCAGTTCACCAAACTCCAGTGTTTTGAAACTTGCAGTAATTCAGGAGACATTTGTCGTAGGGTGTCCCTGGGGTAGACAGAACTGGAGGACTTTTGATGCTCTGCTGTGGTGGAAGTGCTTCGTGAAATGTGTATTTGTCTGTTTGCCAAAGCTTCTGTCTTCTTCTTCCAAACTTGGAGCATAGCCACACTCGGGGCCAGATATCTGAGTTTGCAGGCCTACTTTCAATTTCAACAGCAGTCAGTATCACAGCTTCATTAATAATTCAGTTTTTTCCTTCTGTTAGGAATTCAAGAACTTTTCCTCACTAATCTTTAAAAGATATTTTAGTCAATCTTATCCATTTTTACATATTCTGCTAGGTGGCAATACAGTCTCTGGTTGTGTTCTGAAGGTTTTTTTATTCCCTATTTTTCACTTTGAGCACTCTTCTTAATAATTTATTAAGCAATGTGATCATCCATATTGAGCGTCTGTTTTTTCACCTCCTCCCTTGAGACACAAATGTGTTTAGGAAGCTTCTTATTTTGGAAGGATGGGTCTTGCTCTGGTCTGAAGCGAAGGAAAAAGTTTTCTTGGATTTTAGGAGGGTATTTTATATTTACTCGAATTAGTGCTTGCATTACCATGTGGTTATGTTACAGAAGACCAAATTCAAGAGATGTACCTTCCATTTGGCTTGGAAACAGCAATATTTTTTTATTTTTTTTTTCTTCTTGGAAGTTCATTTTAGAATAAATGTGTTCCCCAATTTCAGGCTGGCCCTTCATAAAGTTTAATGTGATAGCCTTATAAACTGCAGAGCCAGAATTTCTGCTGTGACATCCCTTATCTTTAATAATTTATAAAATCTTGTCTTGCAATTTGCCTTTTTTTGACATTCTGTGCTTCTATTTAAGCTGAGTTTAAGCAGGACAAAAACTAGAAGCCCAAGAAGAATTAGTTCCAAGGTAAGAATGTTGGCCAGATGTATAAAATGGTTGGATATGATTTCGTTGCAGACTCACATTCAGCTGATATATAACACAGAATGGCATATTGCCACTTCTTTCTCACTAACACCTTGCTCCCAAGAATCTGATTTCTTTCTTTTTAAATAGTCTCTAATGTGGTCACTGCGAAAGGTCTAAAAGCTGAGTGTCAGCAGTATAGTAGTGGCGCTGGGGTGCTATGTCTGCTTGCATTTTCAGGAACCTGAGAGAATGGCTTTGCAAAGATATAAGCTGCTCCGTTCATCACAGTGCCCTGTCATGGTGTTTTAAATGCCAGCCTCCTAATGTGCTGCTTCTCCAAGTGTACGGAAAAGGCCTGGCAAAAAAATCTCTGTCCTGCCAAGATGGCTTACTATGGCAGTATTACAGAAATGCTTTTCCTAATCATCAGAGAGGACAGTGACTATCCCACGCTTGGAAACAACTGGGTCTTTCTCCTCTCCTATAATTTCTAGTTGATATGCATCCCTGAAGCAGAATTTTTTGCTGTCTATCCTGAAATGAATAAGCTTTCTATGTGGAATGACATTCACTTGTACAATTTGTATTACTTCAGTCTGCAAGGTCATCCATTTCTTCCAATACAACTGTCTAACCCTATCACATCTCTGTATTGCTTCCCAACTTCGTAGGGTCAGCAAACTTCACCAGCATGCTCCAAATACTAACATGAACATTATGTAAGGTGAGACCAAAAGACCAGTTGCTGAGGAACTGCCTACCCTCTTTTCTCCCTGCTTGATACTCCCTTCCAACCCACCCTTTTTAGCCTGTTTCTTGCAGCTTACAATTCCCATAGGTGTTCCCTATCATCTCCAGTTTAATTAACAACTTCCTATGTGGTAGCAATTTAAATAATTTTCTGATAGGTTAGATCAGCCATATGTTTCCCTCTGTGAATATTAATTATCTTGACAGCAAAAGAAATTAGTTTAGTCTGATCTAACACTGGCAAAATCACATTCTGTCTTGTCCCATTTGCAACTTACTTCCATGACTAAAATGTTTTTTTCTTTAAAATTTACTCAAGTTTTGGTAATAGCAAAGCCAAACAAATGGCTCCATTGCCAACAACATAATTTATGGAGCCTGTATTGGATAAAGGTATTGCGTTTGCTGTTCTCCAGTCAGATAACGCTGCTGACCCCCACCTCCCATGTAAACCTGGCAGATCACTGTTTGCTTTCTCCAAAACTCTGGGGAGTGAATTGTCTCATGCCTTCGTTTCAAATGTATCAGTTTCTTCAAGGATTTTATTTGTACCTGCCTTGTGGGTACTTCCTCTCTATATGTTGACTAGTAGCATCCCATCCTTGTTTTTTCTTAATGCAAATCTGAACCAAAATCTTCATGTTTTGGGACTGTAGTTGAATTTCCTTGAGTCTAAACATCCCTCTGTGGCAGGCTGGATGGGCCCTGTAAGGGCTCAGGAAAGCAGCTATGCCCTGTAGGCACCGAGTCAGCAGAAGGCAGGATTCCCAGATGGTGGATTTAAATAGTATGTCTCTTGGGGGAGATTCCCAGGGGAAGCCGAGCTCAGTGAAAGCCTTTACAGGTGGAGGAGATTCTCTTTCTCGACTCCAAGCTGAATGAAGGTGTCAAACCTGAAACCTGCCATCAGCTGCCACTTTTACCCAGTTTTAGAGGAGTATCTGTGGCAAACAGTGTTTAGATTGGTAGGCGGCAAGAGCCCATGTGCTGACCTTTCCCAGCCTTAAAAATAGGAAAGGCAGAGGGTGAAAAAGAAGGAAAGAGTCCTCTTGTTTTAAAGAGAAAAAACACTTGAGGACAGATGCTGTCTCAGTTTGGGAATGTGCCATTGTGTCTTTGTGCCAGTCTCAATGAGAGACAGTAGGTGCGTCTGTGCCACTAAAAATAAGTCTGCAGTTCACTCTCTTTCCACGATTGCATAATCAGAAGCTGGAATCTGTTCCAGCATAAAACCAGTAGAGACTGTATCTTTTCTAGCGCACTGAAGTCCCACTCCAGCAGGCAGAGTTCTGGCCAGAAGTCTGCAGTGCTTCACAGTGAAAAACTGTATGCGAGTATGGCATAGTACCCTGAGAAGCTGTAAAATCTACTTCAGCTTGAATAATCTCAGATAAATTGAGCTTTTAGCCTACCTGTGATCCTACTTAAAATGACAAATAAAAAATAGAAGTTGTCGGAATTTCCCCCAATGGAGTTTCCCCCAATGTCTTGGGGAAAAGGGGTGTGGGGAGGGGACAGCCTTTCTGACATCCTCCTGGGAGGGCAAGATTGAGCTCCTTTCTCACCAAAACAAGCACGAGCAGTGTGTGTTTATTTTCATAGTACTGCAAGCACAACCAAAAGACCTGCAGGCTCCTGCTGCAAGCCTCTATTGTACAGAAGCAAAAAGCTTGAGTGACGTAGCATGATATACAAGATGATAAGCACAGATTGCACTGTTGATCTTCTGTGCACCTTGCCTGAGGAGATCATGTTGCAATTGTTTAACAGCCTAATTGCAGGACTACAATGTAATTTGGGACGGGCAGTGAAGACTGACTATCATAGAAAGTGGATTAAGAAACAGAATGGAAAATCAGCAGCAGCAAGACCAGGAAGTTGGCCAAAGTGGTGGAGGGTAGCACCTTACTTCTGTGAAAAATACTGTGAGATTGCTTTGTAAGACTAGAATTATGAATAAACTCTGGTTCCCTATGGGCAGCTTTGATTTTACTTAGTAAAAGTAGCCCCTTTTATTTTTTATCTTAACCTGTATCTCGAATATGAAAGGAAGAGGAGAGCATGTACATCTTTCCACGGGCAGATGTCAGAACAAGAACAATTCAGTATATTCAGTACATGCAAAGAGTCTCAGCCATCACCTTCAAAATAAATTATTCTAATCTCTCTAAAAGCAGTTTGGCAACCTTTGAGGCCTGTGGAACACACAATGACTTATTTTAGTGCTGAGTTAAAAATCAAGACTTAGAATAGACACTGGATAACAAAATGCTAGCAAAGTGACCTTTTTGTCAGCAGTTATGAGAGCTTACTCTGCCTGAGTGAGCAGACTGGACAGTCAGAATACTCTTTCACTGTAGAAAATTGAAATGAAAAATTTAATGGAAGTGGCAAAAGGCTGCATTCCCGCATGGAGCAGGTACATAAGAACAAATTTGCAAAGGAGTGATCAATGATATAAAATTGCTAGGAGCTTTCTGAATTTGGAGGAAAAATGCTCAGTAGACTTGAAATTACTAGGCCAAATTCAACTCTGATGCGATAGAGAAAAATTGTTTTGCTATTCTGCTGTAAGGGGTTAATACATCAGTACTTAACAAGTCAAGGAACCTCACACTGTGAGACACCAGATCTTCTCTTTAAGACTCTGAAAGTAAAATAATCCACAAGAAGTAATATTTTAGGTATAAATGCAAGATTTGTGCCACAGCAATTATACACACACAAGTACGGAGCAGGTAAGGTGAGCAGGATGCATACTGACAGTCTGACTTGTCCAGAGGAAAGTTTGCCCTGATAAGACCAAGCTACGTCGCTGTTGGTTTTAAAGCATAATACTGCAGGATTCAAAATCTCAAACATCTTGACTTTCTCCTGTCTGATATATTTCTTCTGTGTGATTCATTCTTTCTGAAGCCCTAGGTAGAGGATGACAACCTTATTTTAAGCTGTCATCATTGCTTCTGTTGAATGGCGATCAAGTAAGATAGAAATACTTTGTGGGAATGTATGGAAAATGGTTTTTCCATTGGCTTATTCTAATCCACAGCACCTTAGAAGACACCCTGCTGACCTTACGTCTCCTTTGTGTGCTACAGGAAACAGTAGCTCTGGTAGAAATGTTGCTATCTCAAGAAGCACTGACCACTTTGTTCTCAGGGCTCAGTATGAAAACTCAAAAACTTGCATCAAAACTCAGCCATGGTCACCAATCCTTCTTAGTCATAAACCATAGCCATTCCTGGAAGCACATTGCAGGCAATTTGGACAAAGCTCATTGAAATTTAGCCCAATCTTATCATAAAGCTGTGGCTCCTGGTGAATCATAGCTGAATTGTGGAACTGTACTGGGACTGTCAAGTAGAATCAAGGGAGTTTTGGAGGTGCAATGTTTTATCTTAGTGTTACTGAGCATGTGCTGCAATTTACTCTAAAAGTTAATTGCAAAATGTTCTTTCCAAATAGGCTAAAATGAGCTATCTCAAAAGCTACTATGAATAAGATCAGGAGAGATTTCTGATAAGATCTGTCCCAAGTAGTCCCATTTGGGGGCAGACATAGAGTGGGGTTTGCAAGCCCTCAGCAAGTACAGATGGCAGCACGGTGTCATTCCCGGTGAACTGCTGCTTTATTCACTGAGCCCCTGTTTAAGCATTAGCTGGAAAAGGGTGTACATGCAGGTGCTTCTTACTTAAAGGCAGATTTTCACAGCTGTGGAGACATAAACCATCTGGCTTGACATTCACAGGGGAATTATGAATGGATCCATTTCCTTGACTTTCAATAACCCAGACCACATGTGCAAAGTGGGTGAGTGTGCACAGGGGCAATATAACGCTTTGTGTGTAGAGGTGTAGGAGATGTGTTTTCTGACTATGCAAATCAGTTGATGAGTGCTTGAGGGGGGAGGTACTATTTGTTATTCACAAATGCACCCGTTACTTAGGAGGCTATGCATTTAAAAAGAGGCATGTCATTTTTCTCTGCTGTCTGACAGTTGCTCAGTGTCATGGGGATGTCTATAACCCTGGCATTAAAATGCCATCTCTTTTATCTCCAACTCTTTGCATCCGCAAAAAGTGCATTGGCCCTTATGTGGTACTGTTTCCAAAAGCCCGATACTGGGGCTGCATTATAAAACACTTTCATAAATATTAAGTTTCATGAAATAAAGTATTCCCCTTCAAAATATTAGGATTTCAAAAGCGTTTAGAAACACGTTTCTTCATTCAGTGCAAAATAGGAGTATAGCTTTGTTGTTAAAGCCAGATAATAACTGACCTATATTTCACATGCTTTCATTTCTAAAAGTTGACAAAGGCAATGTGCTCTTGAAGCTGATAAGAGCTTGTACTGGAACTGTGTTTAAACTTTTTGTGGTGGTCGTCATTGCATAGGTTTTGAACCTCAAATAACAGTGATGAAAAACTGCTGTACATTGAAACAGTTAGTGTGATGAGCTGTCATTTTAGAGAGGAAGAACAAATCCTGTTCTTTACTACTGACAAATTATGGGATGCTGTCCTAGTTAACCTTCACAAGTAAACAAGCAACAAAAAAAGACTACTGCCTTCATCTTTTCTTAGCCAGGATATGATCTACCTAAAATGACAAGAAAACCATAAAGCTTCTGAAGTCTTTGTTAGTAGCAAGAGGAGAGAGAGAAAATCAGAAGTTCCTGGTGAATCAAAATAAGTTGAACCCCATAAAAAAAAAACAGCGTAGCAGTAGTCCAGAAATTAATTTCGTTTACTTGCATGGTCTGGAGGGCTCATGTATTAACTTTACCTAAGGCTGCACAAATGCTTTAATAATTCCAGTTCATGAATGAAGATCAGACAGTTACATCTCTGTTTATAACGGGACTTAAAAATGAGCATAATAACTTTAAAAGACCTTGGATATGTGTACAAATACTTGCAAGTTTTTGTCAAACATAAATAAGTTTGGGCTCAGGCTTTTCATTCATACCTTGTTCTTTTGTACTTCTGGTTCAGTCTAACTTAGATTTTTCAGAAGAATAATAGCCTCCATCCCTCACAAATACCACACTTCCTTGAAAATGCCATTGGTTTCAGGTTTTCTTGTCATCTTGGGATTGGTGAACTGCATATATAATTAAAGCATAGTGGAGCAAGGAAGATCATCTGCGTCAAGAACAAAGTCTACGCTCTCTGGAGAGTGTCTGGCTGTGGGACTGAACTAAGCGTATGTGAGGATGTGCACTCTCGCAAGGTCGGTGCCTTCTGATAGCCTAGGAGAAAGAAAAACTGCAGAATCATTTCCACTGAACAACAGCCCAGGTTAGGAAACAGGCTCCTGATATAGCTAGCTGGGAGAAAAAGACTAATTTTAAAGAATGAATCAGACCTCCAGTGTATTACTTGTGAGCTGGTGAGTTCCCTCTCTCAAGGTGACACAGGCTGTGTACGGCGTATGAGCTGATTATATGTGTAAATTAGGTATGGTAGTGAAGTCTCTAAAGACACAGAAATTGAATCAGGACTTCTACAGCCTTAAAAGCAGTTATAGGAGGCAGCTAGAGAAATGTCAAAAGTAAGGAATAATAGACACAACATGCCTGACTGAGTCACATCCTATATTTTGTTTTTTCTATCTAGTGTAATTGTACTATGCCATGAATTTGAGCTCGTGCTGTGAAAAGGGAAATACCTGAGGTCTTCTGTTGTTACAGAAAATTTTGCATTTGTTTTTAATAGCTCTGCCTTCAAATGAAGGTTTTATGGAAACTGTAAGTCTTGTCATTTGAAAACTTTTTGTTTTCAATTTAATTAAAACCCTGCCATCCAATAAAATCAGATTTTGTTTGGTTTTGCTGAGATTTTCTAGCCAGTTTTAGTACCTAAGTAGTGACTGGTATCTTAGGAACAGGACTGGGAGTCTTAAATAGTATAGATGCTGAAGTACTTGCCAACTAGTCACAAACCAACAAACTAGTCACAACCACTAGTGATCTAAACAAACCGAAACGTCCTCTACAGTCCTCTCGACAGGTTTAATTCACAGTGTTGTGGTTTTTTGTTTCAGCTTTTTAATTGGTCTAGATTTTGTTCTCTATAGCTGTCTTCCCCTACCCCACCCCAACCCCCATGGACTGCTGTAATCATATATTACTGCTACTCACCCAACCGTCATCTACAATATCAATATGCTGCAGCCGCGTGAGGCTATCTACCTGTTGGTTGAACTGAGCAGTGATCGAGTTCAAACGATCATGGCCTTTTACCCAACCAATGTGCAACGCTCTCTGTTCTCCTATTTCTAACGGTTGCTTCCAACTATGAGTTCCCCAAATTGGGACTCTGTTCACCTGCCAGTCATTGGCTGCCCAGTGACCTATCCATTCAGTGGCTCTATTAAAAACAGTATATGAGTCAGTGTAAATATAACTAGCCCCATGTTGTGCAGCTAGTAAGACAGCTCTGAGTTCCCCTACTTGTGCACTGCCTTCCCCTGTTTCAGTTGCCCTTTCTCCTGTTTTCTCCTGTTGCTACTTCAGTGCTACAGCTTTGTATTTCCACTTATTGTTCTCCCAGTGAGATGATGCATCTGTAAACCACACTCCTGTCAGATCACTGCCTTTCTTCAGAGGAGGTGCTTCTTGGATCGGAGATGGTCTGTTTGGCGGAGCTTGGAACAATAGGGCACCATCTATATCCTTTTGCAGCTTG
Organism: Stercorarius parasiticus; assembly: GCA_013396915.1. Taxonomy (NCBI): domain Eukaryota; kingdom Metazoa; phylum Chordata; class Aves; order Charadriiformes; family Stercorariidae; genus Stercorarius; species Stercorarius parasiticus. Next base: position 780,279 of record VWZL01003274.1, read on the forward strand.
GATACTTTAACACTACCTTCGGAGATTGGCGTGATTTCTTTAATGCCTTCTAAATAAACATACCACTTTCGAACTGTGGGTTTCTGGGCAATGCCAGCCGGTGGTGCTGCTCCTTTATGGACCCATCTAGGAGGCAGAAAGGTCCCCAAATGATCACACTCTGTTCTCTCCTTATTTGCTCTGCTTGTTTCAACACTCGCACTAGGGACAGTAAACTCTTCTCAAGGTCTGAATATCTGCTCACAGTATCATTAAAGGAGTGAGAGCTAAATTCTAATGGTCTTTCTGGTCCTGCTGGTCCCTTCTGCCATAAGTTGCAATGAGAACCATGTTCACTGAACCCCCATTCTACATGGACAGGGTCAGTTGGATGTATAGGACCAAATTGTTGGAATAACCTTAGCTCCTTCATTAGCAATTCCAAGGCATTAGTATGTTGGTCAGTCCATTCCCAGGATTTACCCTTTTTGAGCAAATTATAAAGGGGACGAGCAATGGTGGAAAAGCCAGGGATGTGTTTACGCCAATAACCTAAAGTTCCCAGAACTTGCTGTAACTCCTTCGTGCTGGATAGATTCTGTCCATGTTCTATTTTTTTCAGGGTATTCTGAGGGATAGAAGCAGCTCCTTTAATCCACCGGACCCCTAGGAATTTAAGTTCCTGTGCAGGTCCCTGACACTTTGAGTCTGTAACTTCCAATCCTAAATCAGGTAAAGTTTCTCAGATGTTTTCCATCATGTCTTTTACACTTTCTTGGTTCTCTCCCCCTATTAGGATGTCATCAATATATTGGTATATCGTACATCCCTGTGAAACAGGAATCTCTGATAGGACTTTAGCTAAAGCATTGTGAGCAATAGTGGGGGAAAGTT
>VWZL01003275.1:2289-27600 GCA_013396915.1 Stercorarius parasiticus
CGGCGGGGCCTTGGGGGGGAGCGGGCCGGCGCGGTTGTCACCCTCTCGGTGCCGGCGTGTGGCGGGGCGCTGCCTCCCCGCCGCTTGCTGACAGCGGGCTCTCGGGGGTCCTACGGTGTCCTGTCTCCCTGGGGGCCGCCGCAGCGGTGGGAGGAGGGACGACTCCTCCGGGAGGACGGGCCCGGCTGGGCCCGGGGCGGGAGTGGGGGGGCAGCTCTGCGCTCCAGCGTTCCCCGTGAGCGGGCAGGGAGAGCTCTGGCCGCGGGCAGGGCCAGCGGTGCTGCTGCGGGAGAGGGGGGGGTGGTTTGGGGGTTTGTAGGTGGTTTCCCCTTTGGTTTAGTTGGCGCTTGAAAAAAATAGGAAAAAAACCCACAAAATTTGGCTTCAGCAGAATTTAATTCATTGACGGTGGCAGCAGTTTGGCCTGGCAGTGCTCATGTCAGAAGACCTGCTCCTGCAGCCTCTGTAACCCAGCTTCTGCAGCTCTTGAGTAGGAAACTGCCTGAGATCGGCTTATGGAAACTCATCGGTTCTTGGAGTACGCTGGGGCTTGACCTCAAATGTCAGTGTGGAAACACTTAATCGCCTGTGGGGACTGCTCTTCTGGAGAAGTCTTGTGTTAGGAGGAGCCTATAAAGCTGGTGTTGCGTAATTTTGGAGGGCATTCCAGCTGAGGAGTAATATCCTGTAAATCAGAGCTGTAATGTGAGCAGCAGATCATCCTTAGGCATCAGATAAGAGCAGTACTCAAAGTGCGGCGTGTAAGGAAAAGGAAGGAATTGTAGCCTACTCCTGGAGCCAAGTACCACTGAAGGAATTTCATATTTAGTTGTATGCTTCCTTTTCCACTTAATATTTGATTTCAAGGCATGTTGTGTTCCTTATTTTTCTTAGAAAGGAGCAGAGTGGGGTAGAGAGGAAGCCGGATGTAAATGTCTGAAGTCTAGAAGACAAATGACTAAAGCAACTGTTACTTGTTCAGTGGTGATGCAGATGCCTTTCTGTAGTTAGCTACTGTGAAATGCTTTGCTTTCCTGTAGCAAAAGGGCTAAGGTTATGCCCATGCCTACCTAAAATCCTATTTTAATGAGCTGTTGTAATGATTTGGAGACCTGAACTTGAGGCTTGTTTGCCAATAGCTGCAGCAGATGAACTTGAAGTAGGGGCTGTCTTTCTATGTCTGTCTGTAAGTGGGAGACTTAGTGACCTCAGTATGACCTCTAAAAACTGCAGAGAGCACCGCTGAACAACATAAAAAATGGTGCTATTAAGGTTCGTTTTCAGTGCTGCTCTGAAAAAACCCTAAAGCCTGGTAACCACATCGTAACAACCTGTCTTATCTTGGCGATGGTGTGTTTTGAGACATGCTTCACACCTGGCTTTGGTTGACCATGTAGGTTGAACGTGGTGTTGTTCGCAGAGAGCAGAATGTTCCTCTCGCTTGCAAATCCCTTATCTCTTGGCACCTAGTGCCAGCGCCAAGGGCAAAAATAGCTGTCTTATCTTGTCTCTGGAGGCATGGGACTGTAGTGTACACAATATGGAAACAAATTCTCATAACAGTTCCAGGTTACTTGTTTTGATGTGATTAGCTTCTCTTCTTCATAGTACATCCTGTGAATGCTGTATTCCAGTTGATTATGTATAAAAATCAAAGCGTACAGTTCAGTCACTAAAGCTGGAAGCTGCTTGTGTCTGGGCAGACAGGTAGGTTGCATCAGTCATGAAGAGTAGGTGTCTCTTGTACCAACTTATCTGGCAAAATAATTATCCACTATACTAATGAGATTCATCGACATGTGAAATCTCATTCCTGAGGGCAACGTACGGAGATCGTGGCCACAGGAGGTGTAGATGCAGTGAGTTCTCCAGCCAGGTGTCTGACTGGGAGTTGATGCAAGTCAAAGCATCGTATCGGGCCGCGTTTCGGTTAACTGGGGCTTGATGTGGTGTTCTCCCAGCACGGCACTGGTGCTGGTTTGCCGCGATGGCAAGGCAGGCCCCATGTCCTTACTGCTGCTGAAAGTAACTGCAACATTCTGCTTTGCGTATGGAAATGAGCCCCAGCTGCACTTGTGCTGAGTAAAGAGCACGTTTCATTTGATATATGGCTTCTTAATAACTAAAACTCTGTGCAAGTGTGTGCTAACGAGCGGCCACATAGTATTTGCTAGCTCCAGATGGCTTCCCTCAGCATTTCCAGTGGTACCTGAAAGAATAGCTGCTCTGCTGTACAGCTGGCTGTTGCTCTGGTTTTACCCGACTGCAAGTCTAGCTACGCTAGTTGAGATACATTAAGAATAATATAATATACACAAGTATATTCTTCTTATTCAGCTGTGCCAAGGTCACAGCTGAAATCTGGTCACCAACCACTGGCTGGTGGTGGCAGGTGATGTTCCTTATGCCAGCTCCCTCCTTTGGCAGCTCATGTTCAAGATCATAAGGATTTTTGCATGAGTTTCAACAAAACTGAAGGCAGAGTAAGAGCCTAGCAGCTCATACAGCACCTAGCAAAATACTTTTACAACAAAACACTGGCTTTTGACCATCTGTTTTTATGCTGAAGTTACTGAATTTTGTAGTGGTTTGCTGCTTGATCGGAGCGTTTCAAAGCTACCATGACACATAGGCAGAGACTGTTCAGTTGCCACCCACACTTCCATTATGCCTGTTCCCAATGACCTAACTACTTGCTGAGTTTCATTACTGTATTTTTTCCACTTCTATATACAGAACTAAATGAGATCTCAGTACCTGTTAGTGTGAGCTGCAGTGCTAGTATGTGCCCACTTGATTTCGTGCTCTACCAAAATTCACGTCTTTGGGGTAAAAGTCTAGTTTTCAGCAACATCAGCTCTCTGATGCTGGCTACTGGTTGGGCCCAGTGCTCTGGGAACAGTATAGCAAGCACACTGTTTGCTGTGCTGTGCTGGTGAACAGTTGGGCATCTTCCATCTCTTGTGCCCTCATCAAAGTGATTGCTTAGAGAGAAGGTCCTCTTCTATGATGTTCTTATACTTGTGTTCCATCAGGCAGTGCATAGAAGTGGTTCCTAGTCCAACTCACAGCTTTAAGTGTGATAAGGGGGTGAAACTAGTTTCTCCGATGTACTCTCCTTCCCCCCTCTGTTTGGCATTCAAGTGACTTCTGCGGGGCACATCACCCTTCCCAAGGCTTTTCTTCCAACGAGCTGTTGGAGACAACGATGGCTTCACGTGGTTTCTCTGCATAACTTTTGTGTAAGAGCTACACAGATGAGCCTGAAAGGAGACATGCAGAAGCATGAGTCTGATGGCTTGCCTAGGCAGCTGTTAATGTCCTGGGTATAAGGGGTTGGAGGAGGGGAAAAAAGGACAAGGAAACCAGGAAAGAAAGCTCAGGGTGGTTTTTGCTTCTGCAACAATAAACGCTGCCGTGGTTAGAGGCGCTTGTTTTGGAGGAAGTTGGGGGAGATCTCGCGCCTGCTTCTTCCTCTTTGCATTGCAAACTTTCTGTCCGAAGTAACTGTGAGTAAACTGGGTGATGTGATCAAAGGCGGGTGGACAGGCAGTGAGTAGTACCTCCTGTGCCAAACTAGAGCGTGGCTTTCTGGCAGTGGAGCTTAGGAGTGAAAACTCACGTGTGTGTGGGAGGGGTCTTCATTACCTGATCAGAACAGGACTCGGGAGCTCAGTGGCAGCCTTTCAGGACATAATCTAGCTGTGTTAGGCATAAAGAGAACAGCAGATTTCCGCTTGCTAATGCTATCAAAGGTTACTCATCTCAGTGGTTTTCACATGCAGCCCTGAATGCTGTCACGATACTAATATCAATGATCAAAAGCAACACTCCGGTGTGGAGTCCTCGCAGCACCGCTCCGCCTGCAGCCATGCAGGTCTCCCCTCGGGACTGCCCAGCGTGGCTGAGGTGGTTGTGGCTGTCTTCGCTAAAAGCTGGAGTGGTGAATTATCATAATCCTCTTTTTGAAGGCCGTTGCTGTATGAATCACTTGAACAAAACGCCTTAAAAGAGCAGCTGTTGATGGGTGAGATCGGGATCTCTTCTACCAGTGCATTTTTCATGGCAGAGGGCCTTCTGAGGGCAGTTGTGTTGCTGTTGTGGTTTTGTGTGTGTGTAAGATAACACGACTGTGGAGCAGTCTGACCGTATTGAGTGTCTGTCAGAAGATACGCTGCTGAACATCAGAATGAGTCTGGAGGCTGAAATTGCAATGTAGATGGAGGGATGTGGTGTAATCTGTGCAAGCTGGGCTTGACCTAAGGGTTCAGATGCCTTCCAGTAAATGGAAGATGCCTTGTGTTGAGTAACACTTGCATTGACGGGGTTCTCCTCTGCATTTCTGACTCTGAAGCTCTGTGCTCAACCTGTGTAACATACAGCTAATTCTATTTGATTCTCTTCTCCTCCCAAACTCTTCCCCTCTGCTCTTCCAGTCCTATCTATCCAACAGGCTCCTTGGATCCAGTTTCGTTGGCGTCGGAACGGCAGGTTCCTCCACAGGGAGCACCAGCGAGGACTGCTCTATCTATCCATCAGTTAAGGTTGCCCTGTGCTCCTCCTGGTTTGTCTGACTCTTCCCTTCGTCCCTTGTCTCGTGAGAACTGTGGGTTCCATGCCGAAATCAACCCCTTCTTGTAACTTTAGTGCTTAGATGGGAAACTAGTTGATCCCCAACACAAGCCCAGATCTAATTCTTCCAGCAGTCTTTTCTGAAAGAGGGGTAGAATTTTGAAAATACCAGTTAAGAGGTGGTTAAATAGTGGATGGGAAGCAGGAAGAGCAGGATAAAAAGCTTGGGGCTAGAGTAGGTGCAGTTAAGGAAGAAAGACTTCCAGTGGAATGGGGGAGTTAGCTTATTACAGCTGGTTCAGTCCAGCCAAACTAGTATTAATATAAAACATGTTGCTAATATTCAACAAAAATCTGTTGTGACTCAACTCCTCCATCAGCAGACTATTGAATCGCAGCTGAGTTTCCTTTTCAGTAAAAGCAATATGAAGAGTAACTTTTTAAATAGCTGCCTGGAACAACTGCATGAGATGGAGAAACGATCACTATGGGAAAGCTGAGCAGTGGGCAGTGATGCGTACTGTTTGCCTGCAGTGGGCTTCAAAAACCAAAGTGGTAGCACTAAAGCTTCTCAGCTTGCCTTAGAAAATCTTGTATTAGGAGAAAGCTCAGTCTTATGTAATGGAAGCTTACCGGAGGGGATGCGTATGTGCTTGTGTACTCATTTTAGTTCTGAGCTGCAGTCACGGTATTCTGCAGTTATTTTAATGAGCACTACACTTTCTCTTCTGCTTCTGAACTATTCTTCTCTTCTGAAGTCAGGTCTGGCAGGAATAGTCTTGTGCGTAAGGTGGTATTAATTTCAAGTGAGTGTAAATGTTCAGAAATGGACTCTGTGAGACTGGCTTTATCCCATAGGGATCTTTGAGCAGCACTGCTGTGGTGTACAACTGGCTGGGAGGAGCGCGGCTCTGTCCTGCTGTGAGCCTGACCCTACATACACCTGCTCGAAGTAAGCTTTAAATTCCCATTCCAGCCACCAAGCAAGGAAAAAAGCATCAGCCTTTCCAGTGGGGACTTGCTCTGGAATTGGTTTGTGCTTAGGAGAGTTGTAGGAAGATACCCTTTAAGAAAAGATGCGCAGAGCTCTGAGTCATATACAGGGATGTGCGTGTCTCTACATCTGCCAGAAATAGATAACAAAGATAATCCTCCAAGCAGAGGGCATCTCGCAAACCATGTCAGCTCGAACAGCCTTGTTCTGCCGTGCCAGCTGTACAGACCCACCTGGGACACGGAGAGCCTGCGTGGTGAGTGGCTGTATAGCAGAGGGTGTACATCAAGGGTCCAAAAATGCCATGTGATTCTCAGAGCATAGCTGTAACTTCTAGTAAAAGTTTGTTCCTATAGTAACTGCCAGATGAGTTACATAAGGTATCAAACATGCTCGGGAACTTGTGTGCCAGCCTCTTCAGAAAATGCCTCTGCCGTTTAAAGGTAATTCATCTTTCGAAATGCAAGTAGGTTATCAAAACCAACTAGAGAATCAAGAATAGCTTTGATCTCCTTCAGGTTGATCCAGAATAGTGATTACTTCATGTGTCCCAGGAAATCTAGGACAGGAAAAGTTTTTTGAGTTTTTAAGAGAAACTCTCTTGGAGCAAAGCTTCCTCTGACTGCAAAGCTGGTTACCTGTGCTATCATCGGACCTGCAGTGCCTTGTTAAACTGCTTACCTCTATTTCTGGCAAAACATGCCATTCCTTACTGGCCAGGTTATGCCCTTTCCTTATGAATGTTAAGTCCTTTTTGGGAACTTTGACGGTGAAAAGTAGTTCATGTCTAGCTCTAGATATTGAAGAGATTGTCAACCAAGCAAAAAGTGGCCCAGGATCCCAGACTCCTTCCTCTGTTAGGAGCTATTTTAAGGACTTAGTGATTTCTACTTCTCTCCACAGCTCAAATGAGATTGGAAGATGGGGTCTAAATATTTTCAAAATGCAGTGAGGAATTAAAGCTGGTTGAGCGTATGTCCTGTAAGGAGTTTGGTGGAGAAATTCTAAGTTGAATTTTGGTGGGGTGAAATGGTAGTGATAGTGTGAGCTTTCATCCTGCTGCTCTGTTCATGTGTGTGTTTGAGCAGAGGGATGGCATTTACCAAGGGTTTTTTGCATTTCCTTGAATTCTTCCTTGAAATCTGCTGCCTTTACCCTAGGAACTTCTAGGACTGACTTGTGTGTAGTTTTGGCTAAAACCTAGCGATTGAACATCTGTTACCTCATTTCTGGAACACTATGAAATCCTGATCTCTGATATTGAGCATTTAGCTGCTGGGACTCTTGCTATGCAGAAATACGTGCATCATGGAACTTGACCGAATATATCTATTTTTAGGCATTGTGGTCATCATTATTGGTAATGTTAACTAGTCTTCTTGCATGGATTCTTATTATAGCGTCTGCTTGAAATTGTCACTTTCACATTTATTTACTGAAGTAATAAACATCACTTTCTTGAACAGCAGGAAGGACCCACCCTGCTGTTCACAGCATCGATTTTAATTTCCTCCACCTTGCTCCATTCTGCGTTTGTATCATCGCAGCACGTGTTCAAAGAACAAGATGGTAACGATAAGATGAGCACTGAAGGCTGCTTCTGGAAGCTCACTGCTACTCAAAGCTGGATCAAATGCTGCTGTGTGGCTGCCTTCAAGGCCGCCAGGCACTCAAATATTACGCGTTTCTGGTAAACTGTAGGAGATTCAAAGCCTGTTCCTGAGAGGAAACGGAGCCGGCACCAGTCAGTTTGATCTGACTTGGCCAGTAAGGTACCTGTAGCAAACATCGTGGTTTGGGGAAGGAGAGAATATACTGGTTGCTGCTAATACAGCCAAGAAGATTTTTAAGGTAAAGCTCCAAGTTGTTGTCAGAAGCAATATTCTCAGCCTCCATAGATGCCTCTGGCTCTTCCTTTTTCCTGCAGAGAGTGGTTAAAGCCTGTAACTACTGCAGCAATCTTCTACTGAAAAAAAAAAAGATGAAGAAAACCCCTGAAAACAGCCCTTTCATCTTTCAAATGGTGGCATAAAGTTGAATTTTTGAACCACTAAACTGCTTAAGTAGGCATGTATCCTTACCAGCCTCCCTTGGTACAGAGCTTTTTGGCTTTAGCATCCCTGTTTCACTGGGTTCCAATGGCTTCCCGAAAACTACACAAATAGCTTGTCCGGTACTAAACCTGGAGGTAGAGCAGGTATCAGCGCTTCTCAAATCTCAGATAGGTCCATGAACCCTGCATCAGGATGCACGCTCAGGCCAGTAACTATCTAGGCTGTGTTAATAATTAAATAGCGTAATTTAGAGATCTTGAAGTTAAGTTTAACTGTGCTTTTTACCTACTTGTGGAGTTTACCTTGTTTCCTCAAACTAATCTGAACACTTGACTGTAGAACAGACATCTACAGTAAAGAGCAGAGGAAGTTGTTTTGTAAGACAGCCTTTGTCATAGCTTTTCTATGAGCGGAATGAATTTCAGTAAGTCATTAAGCAATCTCTTTCCAGAATAAGGAAACCACAAGTCAGAGGAAGCTCTTGGATACTTGGCTGTTTCCTCATTTGGCTCTGCAAAAAAGTAGGGCTTTTCAACTTTGTCTCGATGAGAAATTTCCAAGTACTGGTGAAGGCTTGTCCGAGAGGATGTGACTGTCGTCTCGCAGGGATTATCCCGCTCCCAGGCGAATTTCCCACATCCACCTCCCCTGGGAGCGCTGAGAGGGGCCGGTTGTACGCCGCCGTAGCCCAACACACGCAGCAGTGTTAACTGGGATCAATGGGCTGGGCAGGCGCATCTCCCTGCTACAGCTGGGCTTTTGCTGGAGCACTGGCAGGCAGGGAGCCCGCGAGTCGAATGATTGTTTGCACTAAGAATATTTCATTAGGCTTTGAATAGCGATGTTCTCTCCTTCCTGCCTATGAAAGCATCTATTTTTTTTCCTGACCCCCACCTTCTCAAAAGAGCGATGGCTTTGCAGCCAACTTCTGTTTTATTTTTAAACGCCTTCTGGAGGGTTATTACCAAAGAAACTTGCACGGGTAGCTTGAGCCAGAATCTAATGCCTGAATAAAGGGTGAGGAGTGAATCCCTTGGGATTCCTTGATTAAAACCACTCCAGGGTGTGAACTTTCAGCAAGTGACTAAGGCATGATGGGGACTAGCCAGGCTGCGCTGGGGCTTTAGAAGGAATTGAGAACCTCTTCAGTAAGGGCAGATCATTCAGGCAGTCCTTGTAGGCATTAATGATGCTAACTTAAGCTGGTATGACCAGCTTGGTATGCGGGGTTTATTTTGACAGGCTGGGATAGAAAACAGGCTGTGATACTGTCTCATGGAAGCATCGGCCGGGCAGCTGAGTTGCTCGCATGTAGCTTTCTAGTCTGCGAGATGGGAACGCATCCTCGCTTAGCAATACGCTCGAGTATTCAGTGCAGCTTTCTAAAATGAAAACTGACTGAGCAGTAGATCAGCTCGAGATCTTCCTGCAACCACCGCCAGGCTAGGAGTATGTCCTGAGGTGGTCCGAGCTAGCCTTAATATTGTGCCAGAATGGAGTGTATAGCTGGGCTCTTGAATACGCTTTGATTCTTACTCAAAACTACCATTTTTTTAATCTCATGTTCACCTGCAGATGGTTGACCTTCTCCAGGAAGGATTTGTGCACGTATGAGGTGATGTACAGGGGCATGGGATGCTTAATCAGAACCGAAGAAGCGATGCCCAGCCCGCGCTGGTGCCAAGTAACTTGCTTCCCCTAGCTGTTCGAATTAGCCATAATGCTGAAACAAAAGCGACTGCAGCATCAGGCTTGCGTGTCTGATACTGGTTGTCATTGCAGCAGACTCCCAGCGCTGCATATGGGAACAAGTTTTCATTTGGGCCGTAAGCTCTGAAGCCATCTGGTGGCTGCGAGGATGCCAGCCTCGGGGGAACTATTTTTATAGCATTAGCGGGGGTATTCATGCGAGGACCAATTTCTTTCATGTTTCTTTCTAGTGGTTTAACAAGCTAAATGTTTCTCTTAGCCTTGTCCTAAAACCTTTGGCATCTTAAGTGTCCAGGATTGAGTGAACCCGGCGGGTGAAGCATTCCCCGTGGCGTGCCCTGCCCTCGTGCGAGCAATTAGTGGTGAGTGTCGGGGTGTGCACAGAGGCTGCGAGGGATGATAGTGCTCCATGGCGGCGCTGGCAATGCCGATAAACACTGCTGGGTTGTTCTCTAAAGTGACTTTCCACCATAAAAACATTTTTCTCTGAAAAATTGTGCCCTTAACTTCTACTAAGGTGTTTTACCACTCCTGCCAATGCTCAGTCTTCAGCTCAGTTTAGTTTTGGGGAAGTTAGATGCTGCAGCATGTGACCAAACTTGTGTCTGTAAATACCACCTGGAGCTTTCGGCAAGTCAGTCGCCTTGAAAATGGCATGTGAAACTGTGGGGAAACGACTGTACAATGTTCTCCCCAGCCAGATATTTATGGGCACTTCACCCGTGTGATTTCTAGCGCGAGCTCCGTCATCGTGGCCTGAAAAGAGGGAAGTGGGAAGCTTGTTTACATTTGCATCAAACTCCATCCCCCCTTGCCCACAGAACTGAGTGCTTTATAAGAAGTGAAACGGTAAAAATGATAGTTTTAATGAGCATGGAGTTCTTTGGAGTCTGATTCAGGTGGACGCACTTCACTTCCCTCTCAGCGCTGCCAACAGGCTGCTGCTCTGCTCAGCCCGGGCTGTTCTTTGCCCGTTTTCTGAGCCCTCCTGTGTCAGCCTTCGCTGCCGTTGAGGCAAGGGGTTCTCTTCCACAGCTGCTTATCTTAAAGTAACTTTTCACTCGCGAGGGATGTAGCTGTTATCTTGTTCCTTTTTTTTTTCTTTATCACAGTGTTGATGGAACACAGGGCTGTGTAACTAGGCTAAAGACATTGCTAGTTATCCCCAAAAGCTTGGGGCCCTTGGATGTAGAGTTCAAGTTGACATGCCGTGCAGAACCACAGAGCTGGCTGCAGACTTCAGGCAGCATTTCCAGAGAACCACCCGAATAGCCTGTTCGTGTGGCTCTGGAGTCACCACCGTGTCAGAGCAGACTGCCGAACTTGTGGGTTCACCCTCTTCCTCCTGGCTTCAGGCAAAAATGACCTCACATCCCCAGACTTCTGGTATTTCCTCTGGTCGGTGCATCTAAAGCCTTATGGCATTTATTGGCACTGCAGGTACGCCCAAACCCTGGCTGAAATAAGCATCAGTAAAGAGAACTACCCTTGGTTGTATAATACATGTTTATCACCAAACCAAATGCTAGCTGCTAGGAGGATTTTTGAAAGCCTACATATTTATTTTTTTAAAATATTCACTGGCATAATGAAGCACGCTCAGTACTAGGGTCTTCCAGAGCTGGGATCTGCAAGTTGCAGCAACGGTCAGCTGTTATTCCTGTACTCAGCCCTTGCTATTTCAGATCCTGCATCGCAAATGAAGTAAGGCGAAGGCAGGGTGGGTATAACAGGCTGTACCACTGAATCATCCTCTTGTGTGGCATGGCGGGGTAGGAGGATGCAGTGGCTCGAGTGAGCACATGTGACAAACCGGTGAGCTGATTACTACAGCCCTGATGTAGTATCTAGCTGGCTATTAATCCTTGTAGTCCTATAACGGCTAAATATATCTAGAGTTTAAATCTAACCTTGAATCTCATGCTTAATCCTGATGGCGGTCTCACGTTATAGCTTTCAGCGTGTGTCTGGGAGAGAGCTCCACAAATAAACCGAATGAAGGATCAGGGTTCCTGGCTTCACCTTGGTATGCTACAGGTGTAACATTGAAGAAGCCTTTTATTTCCATGCCTTATTTTGTGCCTGGCATACTTAGGTGCTGCTAAAAGTATGGGCCCCCGCTTTGCTACATTCGGTCCTATGTTTCGGTAGGTGTAATAAAGGAACTGAGGTATAGGCAGGAGTATGCTTCTGTTCAGGTCTTCGCTGAGAGCTGTGCCTAAGATGACTTTCATCAGCTTCACTAATGAGGTATGATTCTCTGAAAAAGCTGAAAGCAATGGCAGGCCAGGCCAGAAGCCTTAACAAAGATTTTTTTTTTAAAAAAATCATAACCTGAGTTAACTGGAATAGGTACTGGGGGTGAGTTAGAGGTTGTACGCCTTTGCCCTGGAAGGGACCATGAGCCATTGGTTGTACTAAGCAGCACCAAATCCCTCAGGATACTCTAGGCTTTTCCACTAAATAGAAATTAAACTGTTAACAGCCATCTAGCATATCCAGGAGAGTCAAATACAGTGCTGCTTTTTTAGGGCTCTGAAATTACACTTTCCCCCTCTTCCCCCTCCCACCTCAGTCTCATTAGCTTTGATGCTTGCTATTTTAACTATGGCAAGAAAAGACAGAATAACTCTTCATCTGCAATAATGCCTGCAATCCCTATGAAAAGCACTAGTACAGTTTATTGGGTCCCTTATTCAGGATGTGGCTTTGCTGTGGCTGTTTGGCCAGTTACCCGTGGATGGTGATAGCCAGCCCAGGATGGAAGCTGGCCGCTGTAACCGTGTGGCTGGCTGGCAGCTCCAGGCAGATGATTTAGCTTTAAAACCTGCTTGTCTTGCACTGCAGAGAACTACTTCCGAAGCTGGTCTTCCTTCAGCGGGACTGAGGGTTTCGATGGCCAGGGTCTGCTGGCCCTGGCTGGGAGGGGTGGGAGTGCCTGTGGTCCTCTGCCCTCCCTCGGGTAATGCATTGCTGGGTTTCCTTCGGAGAACTGTTTGCAGTGAGTAAAACTAAGCTTGTTAATCTTTCCCTTGTGGTTTTTTACCCTGGCATGATCTCCCTTCTGCACCTTGGAGCTCTCCTGCCTGTCTGAAAGCCGCATGCAAACCATGAATCTGATGAGAGCTGTAGAAACTGCGGAGTGAACTGATCATCAGCCTCCTGCCAGGATTGCAACCCGGGGTCCTGCCCCTGGCTCTCTGGCTTTTTGGTGGCCAGAGTACGGGGCTTTGTCCTGCTCTCCTTCCTCAGCCGTAGCTCCCTGCATAAGACTCACAGAAGATTTGATGATACAGTCTGTCTGTCAGACGCTGGCTATTTTGTACTGCCTTTCTGAGAGCAGTAGTGAATATTCTGGCGCTGATCCCACTGCAGCAGGGTTACCTGAGAAAAGTTCTCCATTGCTAAAGCAGGAACACAGACTTACATTGACGTGACTGTTGCATCAGTTTAAGCAAGAAGAAATTGGGGTTTTGTAGTGCCTTGGGTCGTCTGAATGCCTGTTTTCTTCCCTCCTCCCCTTAGAGTTGTGTAGAGCCCTCAAAATGGAAGAGGGAGTCAATAAAACACTAGCTCTGAGTATAAGCATTGGGAGACAGTCTTTAAACGTCCTGCTGATGTCTAATGCAGTTTCTAATCTGGATGAAAATGTAAACGCCTCGGTCCCAGTTCACTTGGTACAGTTTCTCAGTTGCTAAAGGCAACTACAGCTTGACGTGCTGGTGTGAAACACTTGTGTCTCTTTGCAGGGCCACGATGGGCTTCCTGGAATATCGGTGTATTCATCTGTATTCGTTGTGCTGGCATCCACAGGAACCTGGGAGTTCATATATCCAGGGTAAAATCTGTCAATCTCGACCAGTGGACACAAGAACAGATACAGGTAATGAGTGAAACGCGAACGGTGGTGTTCTGTTGGCGGGGCTGGGTAAGCTGGGCAATAAACAAAGTCTGAACAGGCCAAAGATGTGGGAAGTGAAGCAGGAAGAAGATATCAAGTGAGATTAGATTGGGAGGGAAAATGTCGTGATTTCAGGCTCAGCAAACATCAGAGGGTAAAGACAAACCCTGCAAGCTTCTGTAAACTGCCAGAGGCTGCTGGTGTCTGGAGCTGCTGCCCACCTCCTCTCCTTGAGGTTCCCAGGAGACAAATTCTCAACTTCCAGAGTGACTTTAGGCTGCTAATGTGATATTTTTCTTGTGTTTGAATACATATTGTGCAGCGGTGCTTAGGATTGGCTAACTGTGCGAGGGGGGATCACAGCAACTGCATCAGGGCTTCCCAGCTAGTAGGCTTGCACCAAAAGCCTGAGGAGTGGCTTCCAGGTACAGAACAGACTTCAAAAGTGTACACATGCCTTCTAGTCCACACAGAGAGGCTTTTGCTTGTAGTCAGTCATGCTACTATGTATAAGAGCTTTAATGTCTGTGAAACAAAGGGTTCAAGGATTCTTTTGAATTGCAGTGCATGCAAGAGATGGGAAACGGAAAAGCAAATCGTCTTTATGAAGCCTACCTGCCAGAGAACTTCAGGCGACCTCAGACAGATCAGCATCCTTTCTTCCTTTGCTCCTGGGGAAACATGGAGTCTTTTCATCTTGTCGCTTTGTAGCTGCACTCCTTGCATAGGAGGCTTAACTTCGTGTGCCTGGGCGTCAGCTGTGAGAATGAGTTCCTAGCTAGGCACCCTCTGAGCACTGCTTCACCTGCAGGCTGCTCGCTTGCAGAAGGAAGCAGAAGAGAGCTAAAAGGGTCCCTTCTGAGTTGTAAGGGTGGAGAACTGGAACACGAATGTTACGACCTGAAGCTATTGCATGAGATGCACTTTAGAGTCGGGGGCAAATAGGAGGGTTCACTTCCAGAAGTGCTGAGCATTTAGAATTCTCAGTGGAGACAGATAAAAAGGTTTAACACTTCTGAAAAATTAAGCTGTAGCTGTAATCGCACGGGAGGGTTTCTAGACACAGGGTGCAACAGGAGCATAATGATGTAAACCTCAAGAAAGACAGGAGCACCTCTGACTTCCGTTTTGTCTTAAGCTGGTGGCTGAGGTGCTTTTGAACGTGCAGGATCCATTTCTCTGACCTCTGTGTCATTTGTGCTAATGACGTGTATGCTCTTAAGTGGTGGTTGGAGTAAATATACATCAGTGAAGAAAATACGCTAGGAGTTTAAGCCCTGATTTAATATACCTTTTATAGCACCATCATGCTTGGAATAACCCAAGGGCAAAAATTGAGTAGGTAAAGTAGCTGGATCCAACGCTAAATTATTTTAAGAAAGTTACTGCTGGAAATACTCTTTAAACAGTCATTAGTTTAGTTACAGCCTGTACCTTGTATCCACATGTCAAATAATACTACGTAAGTCTTCTAGTCTTGAATCATTTGTCTTTAACAAGCTGCTTGCAGAGCCGTGGAGAGCTTCATTCGGGATAAATACGAAAAGAAGAAATACATGGACCGAAGTATTGACATCAGTGCGTTCAGGGTTAGTTTCTAATAGCTTCTACAGAAGCTCGAATGCATGTTAAGATATAAGTGTATGTCTGCCTTATGAGTAAGCAGTGACTGCATGAAAACAGGCAGTTTAAATGTTTCCTGTAGTAGTGACTGGTCTCTCTCCAAGGCTGATTGCACTCAGTCATTCTGTAGAAAGAATTTAAATTGGAGGGGAGCTTTGAAGGCCATCTTGTCCAACTCCTTCCTCAAATCTGGCAGGACTAGCTTCAAATATAGTCTTTAGCTGTATCTTTGAGGCTTTTTAGATCAGTAGCAGCTTTACTTAAAGCTCTGTATGAACTCTCTGTTGGTACGATGGCATGAGTTTTGACCCTCATGTCAGTATTTTTTTCCTTACAGAAAGAAAAGGATGACAAATGGAAAAAGAGTAATGAGCCAGTATCAGAAAGAAAACTGGAACCTATCATCTTTGAGAAGGTGAAAATGGTAAGACCAAAAGGCATGGTCATGGATCAGTTGCAAACGCTTCTCTCAAGCAGAACAGAGGCAGTCCAGCTTGATGCGGAGGCATTTTTTCTGGCCTCAGTCATAGCGGTGGATGCATTGAGTCACGCTAATGGTAGTGGCTTGTTTTTGCTGCTCATCTAGATACTAAGCAGACGTGTTCTGCCTCGCAATGCAGAGCAGATTGGAATCCAGCTACTCCCCGCTTAGCTTTCCAGCTTGAGCGGCTACTCATTTCCTAGTTTAGAGCATGCTTAAATTTAGCAGTGGGTCCCAACGTAACGGGACAATAAAACAACTATGTAATACTCTGAAATTCTCTTCGCTTTGGAAGCACTTATGCCCACCGGAAAAAAGGATTTTAAGGGTTAATGTCTCATTAAATCCTCTAATGTGTCAGAGTAAACCCAAAATTTGAACAAGACTTCTGGTCTTCTTTTTCCCTAGCCTCAAAAGAAAGAAGAAACGCAGCAGTCTAGAAAAAGTTCTCCTAAATCTATTGAACCAGTGATGGACTTGCTAGGACTTGGTGAGAGCCTTTCCAGCCTTACTGCACGTGTTACAGTGACCCTATGCACCATCTTTGATGTTGGGAATCTGACGAGCTTTTAGTACTTATTTTCCATGTCGATGAACGATAGCTGGTGGGAATACTGGAGTGTTTTGCCTAAATTACTCCAGTGCAACTCAAGCACAGTGCTCAGGGCTGCAGCAAAGGCAGTTTTCCTTATGGTTTCCTTTGTGCGGGTGCAGTGGTTGTGCCTGTAGTGTTACAGGAGCAGCTCTAGTGGTCTCCAGACACCACGTGGCTCCTGGCTGCTCCCAGGTTAATAGGACAGACATGGCGCCGTGCGCTTCCTCGATGCTGAGCCAGTTCCTTCTTGGCACCAGAAGGACGAGCGAAGAGCTGGCAATGTGCGCTGGCTAAAGTAGGTTACAGGTCGGGTCACTGGGTTGAGTGGCATATGTGCAACCTGCTTAACTGGCAAGGAGGCTGCCCCTCAGCCTGGGGCCATCTGCGATGGGGGTTCACGCGGCTTTGTCTCTCCCAGATGCTCCTGTGACAACCACCGTAACAAACGGCAGGCCTAGCAGCTTGGAGAAGGATCTCGATCTTTTCGCATCAGTGGGATCAAACTCCGACTCCAGGAAGGTAAGTCGGGAACATCGGTGCTTGGCAAAGCCTAGTTAGACGCTTGAATGAGATGTGTGTCTTCCCCCAGTGCTGGAGGCAGCTGTTGCACTTGTGCTGTCTCTCTCAGGTCACGGGCTCTATGCCGACATCTGGAAGCGCTGGTTCTGTTCCCGAAAACCTGAATCTCTTCCCTGAGCCAGGAGGAAAAGGAGAGGAAGTGGGGAAGAAGCAGCTCTCTAAAGACTCTATCCTCTCCTTGTACGGCTCTCAAACACCTCAGCTGCCTGCGCAAGGTAACAGTTCTCAGAATAGAGCTGTGGAACAGCAGCATGCTAATGCAGAGTGGGTGGGGTGTCCTGACAGCTGACAAGCAAAGATGTGGGAATGTAGGTGGTCCTTGAGAGCTGGTGAGTAGCATAATGAGCAGCTTAGTCTGGATGTCATGGCCAAGTGAACGTTGTGATGGTCTCTGGTCTGAAGGTCAGCATTTCATTCCCTGCCAACGAGTGCAGCGGTGCTTCTCTGCCTTTTTCTAGGAGCAATGTTCATGGCCCCAGCTCAGATGGCATATCCTGCAGCAGCATATACAAGCTTCCCAGGAGTAGCCCCCTCCAGCAGCATGATGGGAGGCATGATGGCACCATCAGTGGGAATGATGGCCCAGCCTGGAGCTGCGGGGATGGTGACTCCCATGGCCATACCAGCTGGATATGTGGGTAATGTGCAGGCAGCTGTCATTGGTGTCCCCAACGGGATGATGGCTGCACAGCAGGCTGGCTACGTAGCTGGCATGGCAGCGGTTCCCCAGCCCGTCTATGGCGTGCAGCCAGCACAGCAGCTTCAGTGGAACATTGCTCAGGTGAGGCGTGATCTTCTGCTGACCCAAAGGTGGATGGAGGGCAGGGGAAGCACACACGATTAAATCTAGCCCCGTACCTGAAAACTTCAGTGCTTTTATGGCCTGGCGCCTGGGGTTGGGTGAGGTCTGCTGACACCTCAGGCAAACTGAGGGATCACAAAGGAGTTACTTGTTCAGAGGGCTCAGTGCTTGGTGGAGAACAAAAATCAGTGCGACAGCAGCTAAAACGAAAAATTCCTCAGCTTGCTAGGTGGCATACACCTGAGAAGCTGGTGACTTCTGTTCACCATAACTCTTTAGAAGAACTGGCTTAAGCCTGTACTGTGTTGGGGAGCAAGAGTTTTACCTTTGACTGCTGTGGGCTGGCAGTCTCCTTGACATAGCCTTGACTTCTCTCCTCTCCCCTTTGCAGATGACCCAGCAGATGGCTGGGATGAACTTCTATGGAGCTAATGGCATGATGGGATATGGACAGTCAATGGGTGGAGGAGGTGCCCAGGGAAGCAATCAGTCCCTCAGCACTCAGATGTGGAAATGATCCCTTGCGTTGTGACCATTTTTGCCTTCTGTTCTGTTCTTCAAAACTGCTCCATGAGACATTCAGGGTTTTTTCTTTCTGGCTGGCTGCCCAGCCTGAGCCTCTTTCCATAACTGAGACCCATCTCTGCCTTTTCACTGTCAGACACGGTGAAACCTCAGTGACCAGAACATGAGCTCCCCTGTATTTAGCACAGTCAATGCACACACTTGTGGGGTGGATCCCCTCCTTGCACAAACCTCCACTAATGCTTCTGGGTAGCACTTAACGCCCTGCCGGGCATCTGAGCAGAGGTGGGACTGAGGAACGTGGGAAATCTGTACTTAACACAGGCCTGTAACGTCCGCCCTTTTAAGAACCACTTAAAATGTAGTATTAGTAGGGGTTTTGGTTAGCAGAGGGGTGGAAACCTTGTTTGGTGCTGAGGAACTGGATTTTAACCCATGCCCAGGGGCAAGCAAGCCTTGCTACCTCTTCCCTTGAGTGGAGTTCTCCGGAGCTGAGGCCTTGCTGTGCTTGGCTCGCCAACCCTCATTGGAACCAAAGTCATTTTGAAGACCCCTCTCCCTCCCCCCGTGAGCAAGCAGGATTCTCGCGCAGTGTGGGGGCAAGCTGTTTGGAATGTGAAACTTGCACTTCAGAGTGGCTTTTCTGTCTGATATGTGGTATTGATGTATTTAACTTTTAACAATCTAACTGAGAGTTAACTTATCAAGGGCTGAGAGCCCATTGCAAGTTTTCTTACACTTTTAAAACTACTATGACATCCTAATTTATACTTTTTTCATATTTTTTTTTGTTCCTGTGTAATCCTGGTACCCTTTCCCGGCTAGCTTTTGACATTTTAATCTAGGCATAGAAAGTGGGTGGGTCAGATTTCTTTTCTCATCTTCAGTAGAACACAACTGCTTCAACTCATCAGCGTGAGCAAGAAGTCAGACTTCTGTGGTCTGCTTTATCCTGTGTATATGTAAATTCCCAAATAAAATATTGCAGTGAAACCTCAACTGACTTATCTTGTTTTTCAAGAGCGTAACAGGTTGCGTTGAACGCTGTTTGACTGGTGCGAGTTGTTCACTTCAGGTGTGTGGGGATTTGGAGCCTTTCATCCCAATTGGACTGACTCCATCTGCTTTGTAGCAAGTGTCAGGCGAGAACGGTGTTTGCCTGAAAGCTAAGGACCATCAGTGTGCAAAGAACCAGGCTCGGCAGAGGCAGAATCAGGTCAGTTGACACTTTTATATACAAGAGAGACTCACAGCTTGGGGGTGGGGGTAAACGCGGCATTCCTGCAGCGCTGGCCGCAGGCAGAACTCAAACTATCAGACTGCAGCTTTACACCAGTGTTCACCAAAACCTGGCCACGGCCTGTTCAAAAGGTAAATTTTAAGCTTTCTAAAAGTAGAAATAGCGGGACTGTGGAAGGCTGGGGGGATTTGGGAGTCGCCTAAAGAAGAGAGATGAAGGCCGTTTTTCCTTAGGCTTGTGGCTGGCCCTGTGCAGCTGCAGGGGGGAGAGCTCAGCTAATTGTGTGCGCCTTGAGCTGATGGTACTCTGCTTCCATATTAATTATGGTATTTCTTTCCTCAAGTCAAAACCTGCTTTTTTCAGGAAAAAAAGAGGGTTTCTTCCTCTTCGCCTCTGCCCCAGCATATCAGCTGGGGGAGGGAGTTGGCTCTTTTTCCAGCGACACACGTGGGTTTGGGATGGATGCTTTGAGAAGCTCAACTCAAGCACAGAAAAAAGTTTTCAAGCTGGCTTTAATCATCTTCACTTGCTGCTCCAATACTGTACATGCAGGTACAAGCCAATGAAAATGTGAAGACTTCAGTTTTTTCCTCCTTGGGAAAACTGGCTAAGAGTATTTTACAAAATAGCGTGCACCCTCACAGCCATCAGTCCTGCTGCATATAAACAACAAAAATACAAGAGTTTTACATTAAGAAAGACCACACACACACATATAAAACATTACATAACACAGGTATAAAATTGCCATTTGCTTTTTTTTTTAAATCTATCACCATTCTCAAGGATCCATCACAAGCCCATCCCCTTGTCTTGAACATGGAACCGGGGCTCAGAGGACCCCCTCGTTCCCCCCCTCTGCGGCATTTATTTTAAGGGGGAGTTGTTACGCTTACGAATCTGTCATCAAAGCAAAGTTTATCACAAAATACGAGTGGGCTAGCGAAGGCAGCCGAATTTGTTCGCTAAGTGATTGCGTCCTGGCGTCCAAAAGTACAGAGCTTTGCCGGGTGAGTGCGTCAGTCCTGGATGAGTTCGGCACCCCATTCCGTAGGTAACGGATGCCCACGGAAAGACGTGGGGTCGGCGTGTGCCACCCAAAGGGTGAGATGTCTGCTGCCTTTCTTCACTAGGGATTGAAGGCTAAGCTCGGAGTAGCAATTAACTTGTGGCTAATGGAGTTCTGACGATTTCCCAATCTAATGGGACTCTCTTGCTTTAGGAAGTTCTTTTTGATGCAACTTGTTGGGGACTTAAGGATGGAAAATGGGAAGTAGCATAGATTTCTGTGTCCTTGCATGGCCGTATCGCTTTTGTATGATGCACCCCTGTCAAGGTACTCATCTGAGCCTTCCAAAGCAGCTACCGGGAGGAAAAGGCAATGGTTAGGAACGGCTGGCTGAGTTGTTCTGGGTGCATCTCTCACTGCCTCGTACCTTTAATAGCCTTGGACCCTTTATGTGCATTTTCTTTGCCAGTGTGTGTTAGTATTCTGGCCCCTCGTACTTCTCGGGGGACTAACGCAGTTTAAAAGGCATAGGCTGTATTTAAAGACTTGTAAGGTATAGGTAAAATCCTCACGTGTCATCTTTGGGGATATGAATTCTGAATCTTTTGATAGGATGAATGCTTCAGTTTGGTTGCTTCTAAAAAATTAATTGGTGCTTTTCTCTGTGTGCGTATGTGGGTTTGGTTTTGGTTTTTCTCCTGGTGCCATCAGGAAGCAAATTCAAGGACACAGTTCAGTTCAAACTGGGAGCTGCTACTTTACGAAGTGGTGTCGCTAAGACAGATGTATATGTTTTTATATTTGAGGTATAAACTTCTGAGATTAATGACAGATTCTTGAGTCCTGGACAATATCTTAAACAGTCCAGGTGCTTGTTCGTCGCTGAATTTTGGGGTGGGGAGTAGGACAACATGATGGGGAAGATTATTTACTTTTAACTGCATGAAAAGATCAAGCCCTTTTAAGAAAACAAGGCCACCAACTTCAAAGTGCTAACATTCAAGAGGCATCCGCTGCCAGGGTCCCTGGCCAGTTGGGGACAAGGCGGGGGTTGCGCTGCTCCGTCCAGAGGCTCTCTGGCATCGAGCGTTGCTTCACTGCAAGCATTAGGGCAAAGTTCCCTTTTTTGAGCGAGCACGGGGATCTAGTGAATAGATACGGACAGTGATCCTGTCTGGAAATGGGATCGATATTCGATGCCCGTTGTCCCGCTGGAGGGACGCCCTTTCTGCCCGCTGCCGAGGCTCCCTCGCTCCAGCCACGCTACAGACAAAAGCTTTAGTGAGGGCTCAGTGCCCCTCCGAGAGCAGCAGCACCGTCCGCGGCTCATCGCATCCGAGATGCTTGCCTCCTCACCGGCCCTTGGTGGGAGGGGAGGACTTTTTAGGGGAGCAGGACTGCAAAAACCCGCCTGTGCCGGGCTAAGGGGCAGCCTTTGGACCGCTTTTATCTACATCCTTTTTACCAGGGCGGTACCTACTGTCCAGCCGAATCACCCCACCCTGCAGGGAAGCACTCTGGCCTCTTGCTTCCCTTGCCCTTTCGCTCAGCAATCAATAGTGCAAGTGCTAAATGAAGCAGAGGTGGGGCTGGCAGCAGCCAGCTTGGGAGCAGGTGGTCAATGCACACCCCGTGGCATTGCCCTTCATTGCACAGGTACAACAAAAAATAACCTGAATGTGATAGAGTGCACTAAGCTCTGGTTCTTAAAAAAAAAAAAAAAAGAGAGAGAGAAAAAGAAGGGGAAAAAAATAATAAGTGAGGTATACCAATAATCGGAGCTCAGACAGGCCCAGTGGTCACGCAGCAGCTCCTGGGTCCCGGGGGCAGCTGCCAAACCGAGCTGCTTTCTCCGGGATCCCTGGGTGCTCCCGTGCGCCGTCCTGGCGTCTGTGCCCGAGGCAGATGATGGGGGTCAAACAGTGCAGCGGTTATTCGGACAGCAAGACAAACACTTAGGCCCTTTACTGTACATTTTTTCTAAGTCTACTTTTAAAACCTACATCTTCCCCAAATACGGACCAGCTCAGTTACGGTGAGTGTTACTGTCACATCGGGGCACTGAGTCTGTTCTGTAGGACTTGAGCTGTGTTACACGTAGCACGTCTGTACCCCACCCGTTCCAACCCTGCTTACTGCACATGCTTGCTTTTTTTCCATAGGAAATCTGTTCTGCAGCCTTTCAACCTTCTTTTTAGCTCCTACACATAACTCCTGCACCTCTAACAACCAGCCAAGGGTTGGGGTGTTCTCTGTGCCTGCGGACATGAAGCAGAAGGAAGACTTCCAGTTGAAACAGCTTTGCTGGAGAAACACCGGAGCAGGCCGTCGTGCCTTCGGCACATCACGGGCTGCAAACCTTGCCCTTCCTGAAGGTAATTCTACAGATCTGTCTGGAGGCACGAAAAGCCAAAGGAAAGGGGAGAGAGCTCTTCATCTCTCTTTCCATCTGTGATGCAAAACACATTCAGACTTTGAGTTCAGCCATCAAGAAGAACGGTGCCTGAACACTGTTCCTTGACCTTTAAAATGCAGTTATTTTCCAAATCAGTAACCAAACGCACACCCCTAAGGAAGTTTACAGATGTGTGTTGTCCAAGCGTTTCACATCAATCTGGGAAGAAGCGTCTGAGTCAACTGGAAGAAAACAGAAGGTAGACTCTTTATGCCTGGAAAAACATCACCGGTGATGTGTTTAAAAATGGCCTTGTATCAGTAAACATCCTTATATTGTACTCGCTGCTGCTGAGTGTTTGCAAGCCCACTTAAACAAGCACAGGTATTCAAATGCGTTAACTCCTCCCGTGCGCTGATGTGGGCAAACACCTACAAATACAGGCTTGGTGTTCCACATCTCCTCGCCGCTAGAGCAGGCGTGTGAGATGGTGAACAGAAGGGATTCTCAGCAAAGGGAATCCCCATCCCGCTCCTGAGCCAATTTCTGGTCTCGTATTTGCTATTGAGAGCTACATCTGTAACTGCTTCTGGAGAAAAGGTTTTAAGAGCTGGAAAAGATGGTCACGGAGGGAATATTTCCCACCGTCTCAGTGGTTCTGTGGCATTTTCCAAAGCCACTTAATAGGCTTAGTTTTGTGATTGCTGGCCAGGTAACTGGTTCTGTGTCTCACTTGATCTCAGGAAAACTCTGTCTAAGCATCCTCTCCCCACGGTTTCAACGTACTATGACGTAGATGAAACGGGAGATAATTTCTGATTGAGCCCAGAGGCCTGGCCCACCTTCTGGCAGCCTAGAAAATTTTCAGTCACTCAACTTTGGCAAATAAAGCCCATTCCAGGCTTGTACAAAACCCAGGGATAACTTAAGCCTGGGCATGAAATCATCTAGTGCTTTTTGTGCTTTGCTGCGGGGCCAAGACTTTTATTTTTTTTTTTTTACTAGAGTTTAGGGGATGTTTAAGTATAATTTCCAGGCCGTTTTGGCAAAATCCACCCTTGTTACTCAAGTAGGGTGCCTTGATTCCGACACCAGCATCTGCTGTCAGCCGGGCTATGGTAAGGTCTTCTGTGTCTCGGGTGGGTGCTGGGTGCTACTGGCTGCTCACTTGCTGCTGGGTAGAAAACGGGCTTCAAGTTTAATTCCATTTAAGACTTAATTATTCTTTCTAGGGGAAAACACCTGGAAAGTCAAATGGTTTGAATTTCCTGATGGAAGGTGGAAGAAAGGGAGGAAATAACATAGTGCATAATACCTAGGCAGCACAGCCACCTTTTGCAAATCATATAGTACATTAAAAAAAAAAAATGCCCTTTGCAATATAACATTCCCCCAGAAAAAAACCTGGAGTCCAGAAGCTTGTGGGTTTTCTGTGTGTAGAAAGCAACTGGGTGTCTTGGCCTCTTTGTTCTTGTTGTTGGAGGAGGGAAAGCATCTGGCACGTGGTCCCCGGTGCTCAGAGACGCGAAGGAGCTGATGCGGCGATGTGAAGGTGGCACGTTTCCGTCTCTCCTCCCATTTTGGTTTTTCCACACCAGCGTAAGGTGGGTCCTGACCCAGATGCTTCCCCGGAGAAGTGAGTCCCAGCCCCCCGGGGGGACAGGACGCGTGGTGCTGACAGTGAAGACGTTAAGGTTTTGATGGATCTCGGTTTGTCTAGTGAGTGACAGTCACTGGAAGTCACTGGCACGGTGGCTCCACCTTGCTGGTCTCTCATTGAGCAGGAGGAATCGTTTCCCACGAACCCAGCGAACGAGAGCACCCCACTGGGAAAGAACTGGGGTGCAGCTTGTTCTGGTGTGAGCTGTGCTGTTCTCCGATGCACCCTCAGTCTATCGCTGATAAATAAGCCAAAGTACTTGGGTTTTCCATGTTCCCTGGAGTACCCAGGTGTGCCTTCCAGCTGTGGCAGGTCTTTTCTCTGGATTTTCCATGGGCCAGCAAGGGCAGGTTTTTCAACTGGTGCGGAACCAACGAGCCCTTCGTGGGACCTGAGGCATCTGCTGCTGTGGGTGCATCTGCCCGGCTGTCCCAGGCCTGCTCCAGAAAAGCCTCGTGTTGCTTGTGGAGAGAGGGACCGGGAAAGCTCTGCGCCTCCCTGGAGAGCCGCACAGCCAGCCAGCTCCACGCTGGAAGGGGGTGGGATGCTGTCTCTGCACCAGTGAGCAGAAAATACCCGCAGAGCTCTGCCCACGCTGCTGTTCCATTCCCCGTGGACGTGGTTATTGTCCCGCCACAGGCAGATTTTTTCCTTTTCCCATTGAAATAGAGTTTGTAAAGCAAAAGCAAATAACGTTAGCTGGAAGGAGCAGAAAGCTTTTCCTCTCAAGATGCCTTCCCTCACGTGTATTCAAAAATCCGGCACGCCAGGGCAGAGAAAGTTTAGCCTCATGCAGGCGTCGCTGGCCTCATATAACTGCTCCGTGCTCTGGAAGGAACGTCGCGTTCAGCCCGTTGTTTATCCCTGTCCCGGCCGTCAGGGCACTGAGTTTGCTCCCCCGAACCGCCTGCGGCTGTCTGTGTGTCCCGCCGTCCTGCACACTGACATCAGCACGAGCTCAGACACCAGCGCGTGTTGCTCGAACAAGCACTTACCGCTCTGGGGAACGAGGATTTAATCCTTGAGGAGGCGGGCACCGGGGTCTTGGGCAGACCCCTCTCCATCCCCGGGTCAGCAGCGTCCAGCTCGCCCTCTTCTCAGAGGTCTACAGTGATTTTTTTTTTTTTTTTTTTTTTTTAAAGTTCAAAAATCCCCAATAGACCGTAAAATT
>VWZL01003275.1:51391-70660 GCA_013396915.1 Stercorarius parasiticus
CCCCTCCCCGTCCCCGGGCAGCCGCCGAGCGCCGGGGGGGCTGCCCCGCCTGCCCTTGAGGGGGGCTGGCCGGGAGCTGGCCCGCGGGCACCCATGGAAAACACGGCTCCTGGGGGGCGGGGGTGGGGGCGACGGAGCCCCCATCACCCCCGAATCGCCAGCCGAACTCCTGAGGAGCATAAGCAGCCCTTTGTTTTCCTTTTTTATTCGCAAATAACCAGTGAAGGTCACGGGAGCCCTGCAGCCCGGCAGTGACAGGCGGAGGAATGGGGTGAGAGTGTGTCTTGGCTTAGAAGTTTTCCAGCGTAAAGGGCTTTCCCGGCCATCCTGGTGTCACCCCAACTCCGGCCGGGCTGGGCTCCGGCACGGCTCCCGCCGGCAGATCAGTGCAGCAGCTAAAGTTGCTGGAGCTAGGCCTTCCTTCGCTACCACCAGTGACCTTGAAATACCACGGCTCCGAGTTTCTAGAATAAAGGACAAAGTTTGTTTACGGCACTTTGGACGGCAAAAAAAAAGAATGAAAGTTGAGAAACGAAGCTGCCCCCAATGGCTGAGGGCAGCGAGGACACAGAGAATAGTTTGTAGGTTGGAATTAAAGTTAGTTTTCAGTGAGGAGTCAAATCACATTGCAGACATTCCTTTTCCTCCACTCCTACTGAGAGATGCTAAATGTTCCGCTACCGTCCTTGCCTTCTCAGGGGTGAACTGGGTGACACGGCTCGAGTGTTCTCAGTCCTGCTCTTATCTTTTTTTTTTTTTCTTCCCCTGATTGCTAATTGTTGACCTTAAAAGTACCGTTTTGAAAATCAGAGGTAATTACATTGTGCAACTTATTTTTTGTAGGGATGTTAGAAAAGTGGACCCCAACACAGGAACCTGATCTGCTCCTCGGTGTCAGCTGCTAACAAAGGACTGCATCTTGGGTTGAACTTCAACCTGAACGGTCTTTGAATTGTTACAGCGTTCAAGTGTTACTTTGGGTATTTTAATTTAAATTCAGACTGGTGAATAGCATCACCTTGTCTGAGGGAAAGCTTATTCAACTTTCTGTGGCGTCTGGCGTGTCATACTAGTTTGGATCCAAGAAAGGGGCAGAATGAGAAACGTCACCATAAGTCATCTATTAATAATGGTGGCTGCTCCGGTATGTTAGTGGAATAGCAGTAACTTCTGTAGCAGGCTGTCGGCCAGAGTCGGGGGATTTACTGTGAGTGTGAAGGTCATTGTTAGCATCTGTAAGCAAAAAGGAGACATTTTAAGATTTATTTTTTTTTGCCTTGAAATTAGGATATATTCAGCTGCTCCCTGCTTTTGAGGGGTGGCAGAAGGTGAGGGAATGTGCAGCTACCCAAGATGAAATAGGAAATGCTGCAGAGGGCTTTGTTACACCCAATGTTTGTCATATTTCATTGCTAAAGCTTGCAGGAGGTTGTAGCTGTGTACGCTTTCTAGGTCAAGAGCGGCAGGAAAAACCTAAAGCTTTTGGTAGCACTGTAAAGGGATTTATTAACAAATGCCACCGGTTCCTGACTTTTTCTTGCCGCACCGTAAGGGAAAGGAAGGTCCTTGGGTCCCATTTTATGCTGCTCAGTGAAGTTTGTTGTGTCTCTGTGCCCCAAAGGTCCCCTGGGCTTTCCTAGTGGTTTTACCCGCTGGAGATGCGGGCTCAGAAAGCAGGCTCATCTTTTTGTTTAAGGACTTTTCCATCCTTGTTTTTTATACTAACTTAACTGGCAGCGCACGTAGTGAAGGTGTAAAGGACAAGTTTATTGTGGGAAATTGCTGTCCCTGGGCTGAGCAGCTCGGTGGCTGGGAGGAGGAGGATGCGTGTGATGGTGGTGGATGCCCGCAGGAGGTCACCTTTCAAGCCAGTGTTCATATTTGAGTTTGGTTGTGGTTTTTTTTTTTTCTTTTTAATCGGACTAGTATCTTGCATTTATATAATGTAGCGTGACATCTGTATTTTAATAGTGTGGGCACATGAAGCGGTTTCTTAATTTCAGGGCTTAGCGGTCTGCCAGCCAAATTAAATTTGTATGGTTGCTAACTTAAACTCTTAAATTAATATGTTTTGATAAAGATGACAGCTTACCTTATGTTTCAGAGGGTCAAAAAATGTAGCAGCTGTTACAAGGGGCACTGACAGCAAGATCAAACTTCAGGATACCTGCCAAAGCTTCCCAGGAGTTACAGGAAGTTGGTTTTTTGATTTGTTCTCAAAAACATAAGATTTTCTATGTGCTGCGATCTCACTGGGGGGATTTTTTTCCATTGTCTGTTTAAAACTTGCTCTGCTATTGGGTCACTTTCAGTTGTCTTTTTTCATTCCATGAAGGTGACCCAGAAGGTCAAGATTTGCATTTTTACAATATAGGATAATTTTAAAAAAATAATTTAAAAAAAAAAAATCAAAAAAAAGAGAGAGGGCTGATGGGACCATCCTGTCAGCCTATTGAGAAGTGCAGGTTGTGCTTCATTTAAGATCTGCTGATCTCAAGAGGCAAAGGGTTTGTGGCTGTTTCTATGAAAATAATTATTTTTAACTTTTGCAAGATGCCATTTGATAATTTAACTTAGAAAAGAAAATAATAGGAACATTGAATATTAGAATAGTCCCTATAGAAAAATAACCCTGCAGGCCCCTAAAAGGAATACATTTATTTCACCTTTTTACCCAGAAAACCAAAGCTTGCTGAAGACATGCCCAGCTGTAGTCTGGTACAGCCTTTCACTCTGCTTTAAAATGGTCACAAGTTGTTGTGAGTAACTCGCATTTGTCATTCACAGTTTTCTAGGTTGTGTCTGCCGCCGTCCTGCTGCGGTTTGAACCACTCTTTCTGCCTTCCCCTCTTCCCTCTCTAGCAGCACGGTGGTGGTTGAGCCTAAAAATGCAGCAGAAGAGCAAAGGAACACGCAACGCTTAAGGCTGCATTAAAATTAAAACCTAACTTTGCCCTAAATGTGCTGCAGCATCTGGGTGGTAGCGCAGGATCATATGACGGCTGTCTGCTCCAGCTGCTGCCTGGGTCCCGCTCACACCAGGAGGGTGATAGTGAGCACCCAATTTAGCTTTTTCAGCCAGTTAAGTCGTGTGGCTATCAGAAGGATGAGAAAATGTGAGGGCACACGTAGGACTTTTTCTATATAAACTCTTGATTTAATGCAGAATTATTTATCAATAATTCAAAATGTTAAGGGCTAACATTTAAACAAATAGTAATAATTCCCCAGGCTGAGCGTGTGTTTAATCCATACTGTCTTAACAGGCATTTTGTTTGTGCTCCGGGCCAGTGAGCATGTATATTGCGCGATCAGAACTTCTGCTGCCTAATATACAAAATAAAAGAAATGGGCAAACTGCCCCAAATGCTGGTCAGCCCCCTCTGGCAAACCCCTCCTGCTTGTGTGAGCTGTTGGGGACAGCAGTCCGAGGTGGTCCCTGCCACGGGTGGCTGGGTGTTGACAAATCCCAGATACCAACAAAGCTGGAAACTGTCATTGGGTTTTGAAATACTTGAAGCACTTTCTGAATAAATGAAGCCTGTCACTTGGTTAACACTGCCGCTTGTTGATGCCAAAATAGTGCCTCTGGGCCTGAAAATATTTTTGTCGGATTTCAAGCTTGGCTTATTAATATCCCATATGCTGTGTGTATTGTATATGTTCAGGGTATGTGACAAGTGCTTTTGTTTTGCGAGTAGCTGATGTCTCTCCAGTTGTGAAATTTCGCTCCCATATGGTACAAGTCTGGGTGAGACGCCTCCTGCCTCTGAGAGCAAGGCACTGCCTTAATGTTTCTGACTAGATTGATTTTTCTATAAAAGTGCAAGCACACAGCTCTCCAAGACTGAGACCAGGTAATTTTGTGAAGGTGAGTTTCGTATCATTTTTCTTTTTTTTCCTTGTTATCCTCATTAAGGCTGCTGTTTAAGGGAAGTGAGTAAAACGCACGTATACCAGGACTGGGAAATACATTGTGAGGTGTATAGCTTGTCATTTCTTTTAAATTGAGAAAGCTGCAATACATAACATCAATTTTATGCTAAGTTGGTTGAGATTAAAGTTTATATGGTGAAATACACGATATGCAGTATTGTTTTGGTATGTGCCAACTGTTCTACATGTGAAGTAGACTTGACTAACTTGAACCCACTTTACTTAAAAGAGCTTTTCCGTATCTGCCAGGTGTTTAATTTAGGAGCTGGAGAGGCAGCACAATTCATCTTAGACACTTGTTGTTATTTGTCTGGGAATTTTCTTCCTCTACTTACTCTGAGTGCTTGCCTGCCAAAATTGCACTGCAAAGAGCCACTAGTTAATAATGTTTAACTGTTGAAACACCAAATATCAAGTGTGACCCTTGTGCTCTTTCATTTAAAGAAGAAAAGAAAGTAAAATAACCAGTACAAACAGCAACTCAGATTAGTTTGTTTGCTTTACCTTTTTAAGAAAAAAAACCCCAAGCTGTTCCTGTGCTGTTTTCTCGTGGTGCTCTAATATTTGCAGCCTCATTTTTGACTTGGTGCTGTACCGTGGGGAAGTCAGTTCTGGGTTCTGTAGCGTGGTCTCTAGTGCCATGCTGTGCTCCTAGGGGGTTTCTGATAGCAGCGCCCAGGATACTTCCGGGCGCTCCCAACCCCCTGCCCAGCGTTAGGCACAGTCTGTGGGTATCCTCAGTCTTTCTCCGCACAAGCTGATGTGGATTGCTGCTGGGCAGAGGACTTTCAGCAGCACTGTTAGGTATGTAGCGAATAGAAACTCAATGCTTCTGTAAAAGTAGGCATTATTCCTGGTGGTTTTTTTTCTCCTGAAGGAGTAAAGCCAGCTGACAGTCGCCTGCCCGAGACTGCAGCGTACCATTGTCTGCGCTAGCAATTGCCTTTCGCTGCTAGGTCACGCTGTCTTCTGTATTCAGGTATGAAACTCAGCACGGTTTCTCTGTGTGCTTGTGTGTGTGTTCAGTAAAATGCCTTTGCTGCACGTTGTCTGTGCTACAGGATATTCTCGTCCCCTGTGCAGCTGAAGCAGCTTTGGAGACTCATTTCTTCTTCCTGCTGAGCTTCCCAGTACATGCCTCCCTGCGAGGCCATTGCCACTCAGCGCCCAGTGAAAGGTACCGGTTTGCTCACAGTTTGATGCCACCCTCTGCAAGATCGGGGCTGTAACTTCATAACAAACTTGGGAAGGTTATCTGTCCAATTTCTGCTTTGCATAAATGGAGTCGGGATGGTTACTCTGGCCCTGCCGCCTCCCCTCCTGAGGAGCCGGGATCAGCGCTGCTGCTTGCTCTCTGCCTCTTGAGCGGGTACTGGAGAGGCAGCCCTTACCCCAGTGTGCCCAAACCGAGCTGCCCTGTCTGGGATGGGAGAAGGGAGGAGCAGAATTCCTGCCGTACGTACTGGGTTGGAGAGGGGGAGCATAGGAGGCACGGCTGCGTGTGTGATCCAGCAGAACATGGGCTGCAATGCTCTTAGCGGCGGATCAGCGACGGGAGGGGTGCAAGGCAGATTTGGCCCTGCTGGCTGCTGAAACCAAAGTTTGCTGGTTTAACGAGTTGTCTGTTGTTGGAAGCGGTAATCTGGATCCCTCTCTCTGACTTTGCAGCTGATTTGGGCTTAAATCAAACGCTGTACCTCGTGTGAATGAAAACAGAAGTAATGCATTAGAGGTATTAGGGAGCTAATGTTCAAACAGTGCTTTGAAGATTGAATAATGTACTGCTAAATATTTATAGAAAGAAGGCTAGAAGGCACCTGAAGAGGTCATCTTGTTTATTTTTTCTGCCCTAAGGCAACATCAACTCAACTTAAACACCATTTTGCAACCTTCTCTTAAAACCCTTTAGCAATAAGTACTCAGTATCCTCCGCAGGTAATTTAGTGCAGCATTTAACTAGCCTGACCATGATGTTCAATTTTAATCTTGTCAAACAAGAGAAATCTGCAAATACGCACTGTATCCAGCAGCCTCGAATGATTCTCCCATCAGCTGGAATCAACCACTTCTGTTGCCAGCTATATGCTTGGAGGATTGTGTGTATGTAATACCGCAAGGGGGGACGGATAAAAATAAAACTGAGGAATTGCAAAAGTTTCTTATAATAGCACATTGGAAGGAAGCGCTTGTGTTTTGAATTATGTTGGTTTTACTGAAAGCCTCTTGAAATTACTTTGAAGAAGTCGAAAGGTTATGTTTTCATCAAAAGCAGAACTTCAGGCTTTCCTGAGTTTGTGATCTTCACCTTTTTTCCGCTACCTGAAAGATTGCCTTAGATTTTATGGCACTATTTTATAGAAATGGAAGAGAGTTCCCATATCTTTTTGTTAAATAAAATCTAGTGTTAAACTTAGTCTAAGACTTCTGGTTTTGGCCTATGCTTTAGCTAAACTTTATTCACAATTTGTTGCCTGTATGTGATCATAGAAGTTTTTATGCTTTAATAATAACAGCATCGTTACTGCTGTGATGTGCTGAAATTATTGTGCTGTACGTGTAATGCTATAGATTATACAGTCAGTTATGTTTCATCTTTGTAGCGTTCCTGCTTCCTTTTTATTATGATGTGGAGTATTGGGTTTTGTTCAAAGCTGGTCTCGCGTCCAAAAAAGCATTGTATAAATCTCTTTAAAGGTGGTGTTCGCCGTCCACCCCCGGCGCTTGGTCAGGTAATGTTTTACAGGCAAAGCCTTTTCTGCGCTCTCCCGTTGACATACCGGAACTGGGAATGGGTCTCCCTGGGGTATGTATGTTGAAGTGACTCCTCCTTTCGGAAGGCGTTTGGCATGTGTAGTGATGGCAGCGCATGCCAGCCTGGCTCTCTCCAAGCCCCGTTCCCAGGGCGCACATTCACTGGTTTTTCTCATGGAATCGTTCAAAACATCAGGAGCCAAAGGCTCCTGTGTCGTAACCCCGGAGCCTTGCGTGCTACAGCTTGTGTCTTTCCTCTTGCTTCGGCAGGGCCAGGCACAAATCTTGGTGGTTCATCTGTCTGCCACAGTGCTTTGTGCCATGCTGTGGCAACGTCTTATTTTTTCAGACCTCTATAGCATGATTTCAGACTTGGTTTGTTCAGCTCTTGCCACTGGTGGCAGCTACCGATTCATCATCAGGTCAGAAATGTGCCGTGGAGGTGGGGTTTGCGTGTGGTTTTGATGGGACTTGTAACTGGGGTGCCTTGTTTCATAGCTGGGAAACCTTCTGTCTCGTTGGTGTGTCAGAAGTCGGGTGAGTTCCCTTGGCCATTCTGAATAGCTATTACCGCTTCCCTGACCAGAGCGAGAGCTGGGATGGACAGGAGGCGCAGAAAACGGACACAACGCAAAGTCCACGGCACTGGTTTGGAAGAAACAGCTGTCCGTTTGCAGTGCCAACGTAACTGCCGACACGACTCGAGTTTCGGAATTGGAATCTTCATTTAAAAAATTTACATAATTGAGCGGACAAGGCCTGAATGTTAAGGTAGAAGAAGAAACCATTGATCTCAAACACAATTAAGAACTATCTTTACACCACCACTGCTGCCCCAAAAGCAAGTAGAAGTAATTTTTCTCTGTGGTTCCAACACCCTGGTGTTTCCAGCTGTGCTGGTGCTCTTGTGCTGCTTGGCCTCCGTCTCGTCAACACGCAGTTTGGAACTGTAATGGAAATAAATTTGATCTTATTTCGTGAAAGGAGGCTCAGCTGAAAAGATCTGTTGACTTGAGTAGATCTTGAAGCAGAGAAAATGCACAGTGAATCAAGGTGTGATACCTCTGTAGAAGCAATTTTGTACCATTAACATGACTTCACAAAGGTTTGTTTTAAAATAAGATAGCTTAGGGCATAACGTCATGCAAAACATGTGCTGTCGAGCTGCAGTGCAGACAGCTTCAACCATTGCGATTGCTGCCGAGGCCAGAGATCGTTGTGGTCGTGCGTTTCAAACTCGGTGTATATTCTGCATTTGATATTCTGCCGCTCCCTCCAGACAGCGCTGCAAACTGCTCTTACTGAAGCAATGAGAGCAGCGTCTCGCAAAGGCTGCTGGTACGTGGCTTGCTCTCCTGCATCGATGACTCCTCCTTTGCTCGCGTTTAAAGAAACGCGTTACTAAATTCACATAAAACCATATTTATTCTTCTTGTGAAACGAGTTCTTGGTTGCTAGATTGTTCCTTCCGATTCTGGCAGGATCAGGTGTCTGGCGCTTATTGCTACACAGAGCTCGTTCTTTAGATATGCAAGTGCGGCTCTGCACATTTCACTTTTAAATCGCAGGACAGGCTCCCGAAACAGAACGCTACAGTTTGAGAGTTAGGGCATCAGACTGGAAGTATCACAGAATGCCGGCATTGGTATTTATTCCAAATACTCACTTTTCAGCTGTATGGATCTATTTTTAATTCTTCAGACTTGCGGAGTTTTTGCTAGGTGCTGTGGCATTGGTTTTTATTCTTTGGTAGTAAAGGTGATATTTTATTTTATNCTGCATTGCTTGTTTACTCCTTTTCCGTAACAATACTTCCTAATAATTAACTTGCGAGTTTTGTGGCATAGTGGATGTTGTAAAACCCACAGCACCATAAGAAGAGTTGTGTGGGGAGGGGGTTTTTGGGGGGAGGTGGGGTGTCTTCTAACCACTGTTGACGTGGAGGTGTTAAATCTGTCTTTGTGTGGTGGTGGATCTGGCAGGGGGAATTTGGTTTTGCAGTGTCAGTTTTCAGAAATATTTGTGCATTATCCTCATTTGTAGCTATACGCTGGGGAGGTTGAGGCAAACTTGTCTAATTTCTTTTTAGTCTTCATCCTGCTTCAGATTTAGCCGTCCTCTTAAGATGTTTGGATGGAATATGCTTCTGTCGCCCCGTAATACGGCGCTGTGTAAAACAGGCTCTTTCTGTGTACAGCGTGCAAAGAGTCTGCCGCTTGCTGTCACCAGGGTCTGCGGTACCTGGTGTATTGCTGAGTTAAAGCCTCCTTCATCGAGAGGCTCGAGGCTTTTCAGCGCTTCCCTCTGGCATTCGCCCTTTGCATATCCCTGCGGATATCTGGATAAACTTCATTTAGATCTGCTCTCCACCCAGCTGCCTTTGTTTGGTTGAATTCGTAGTCATGGCCAGCTTGGGAGTAACTTAAAAGCGGGCATGTCGGAAGCTGTGAGGTGACCCTCGCTGGCCGAGGACGTTGTCCTCCGCTTCCCCTTCCCAAGCTGACTTGGCCAGTGGCACCAGTGATGCCCGGGAATGTCCCAGGTCTGGTGGGATGTTCCTGGCTGTTGGTTTTCCAGACAAAGAGCTCTGGGTTCCTGCTCCGGGTGGAATTGCAAGATCAGAGATCTTGGTTTTATTTGTGGTTATACTGTAGCTCGTGTTTTCAATAGCAGGTTCTTGCTCAAGCATGCAGATTGCAGGCATCCAGGCTGAGACAGCGCCTGCTTCCCCATCCCACCACATTCAAGAAAGAGCACAAGCTAGCATCTGGTTTAAAAAAAAAAACACAAACCAAACTTAAAACCAAACAAGCAACAGCAACAAAAAAAATGAACCAGAGACACTGGAGGTGTCTTCATGCTTGCTTTGCGCTTCTCTGAAGTGAAGCTCTTAAGTATTTGTCAGCTGCCACAAGATTTTGTAAGTTGTAATGTTTGTAAAAGGTGTTCTGCTCTGGTGAGCAGAAAAGCTCTAATTGCACAGTGTTGATGTCGTAGCTCTCGGGATGTGCTTGCTAATCTGCTCTGTAATCACCTCCAGGCATTTTATGCGTAGATCTCAGCTTTTTGGCTGAGGTTTCTTTTTCCCTTAAGCTGGAAACAAAATGTTCGCCTTCATGGAGCGTGTTCCAGGCTGCGTGGACTGGGCTGGCTGTTGTGAAGCAGGTGTATCCCAGTCTCTCCTGTTCTTACACCCTTATTTCTTGCTGTGTGGGGTTTTTTTGGGGAGGAGTGGTTGTTTCCTTGCGTATATCTAATTCAGTAATGTGTTCATGTTGTGACTTAGTGTGCTTTGTGTGCGTGACCCTCCTCATCTAGATTCTTCTGCGAGAGCATCTCTGCTAGCCTGGTTTTTAGGCTGCAGGCTCCTGGGACTCGCGCTGGTGGTTTCGCTCATCCGAGGTCATCGCAGTGTCCCGTTTGCTTCAGGCGCACCGGGGAGATGCTGCTTTTTGTTAAATTAAGTGTTGTGCCAGAGCAGACGCGTGTCAAGCTTGCAAGGTGCTTGCCCAGCTTCTGTGCGGAGATGCAGCGTGGCTGGAATCGGCGAGTTCTCTCTGGTTGCGGTTACACTTTGTGGCAACCAGGTGACACAGGAGAACTTTAACTTCTGTTATTCAGCAACAAGGTGGTGTTGGAGCCACCAGCTTACTCTTAAAACTTTGGAGAGACCGTACCTCGCCATGTGGGGAGCGTGGGGATCCGCAGGGCACCTCTCCCCTTCCACACGGGGTTCTGGAGGAAATCTTTAGAGGAGGAAAGATGAAGTATAATGAAGGTCTAAAAATTTCCCTGCAAACTGCCTATCAAAAAAGACAAACAGGTTGAGACGCTGATACTGTGAAATCAGAGGAGCTGCCTCCCTGTTGGCTTTGGTGGGCTTATCTTCTGTCGTGTGCTTTGGTATTTTTTTTGTTGGCGCTAATCCTGATAGGAGGCGTTCTTAAGAGAAGAGAACACAGCTTCCCCTTGGGTGAAGGAACTTACCTAATTGCGCAGGAATGGTTTCATTAGTAACGTTTGTCTCGCGGAGCCAACGCTGTAGGTTTGCGTGACGGTTTGGGTTTTTCTCTTTGCCTTACAGCCCTCTGATGCTTGCAGGCACCTTCAGCCCCACTTCTGTATCTCTGTTGTAATGGGAAGAAATTACTGCAGTAATGTTCTGAGCACTTTTAACCTGCTTAGGCTTTTATTTTGGAGTTTATAGTGATTTCATTCTGTGAGTTTTTCAAAAAGCTAGCCTACTGGTGGCTCTTGTTTCTACTCTAACTGGATTTCCTAGCCATTATCCTAAACAGTCACTTAAAGTAACAATTGTCCCTTGGGTCGAGCATCAGGCTGTTCGTTTTGCATTCTGAAATCAGTCCTGTGTTTACCTTGGAGAGGAGTTTTTTTGTATTCATCGACAGGACTTTTTAAATTATAGATGACTGGAGTAAACCATTTCTAGCTCTTCCTGAAATCTGGATGAATACCAGAGGCATATATTAAGTGCAAGAAATTTGCTTTTGCTTGCGTGCGGCAGGGGGTAAAGCGGTGGTGGAGGAATTTTCTTCCTCTTTGCTCCATTAGCTTTTTACTTTTTTTTAACCTGTTGTTTTCTTAGGGTGATGTAGAGCATTATATTCCAGTACAGCACTTAAGTCGCTTGAGTGCAAGTAATTTGTGTTTTAAAATAAAGCTTTGAGAAGTGATTTGGCTTGTCTTCCAGATGAATTGCATCTCCGGTTGCAGAAAAGACCCTGCCTGGTGTTAGTGTTGAAATATTGCCAGCACAGAGCAGATTTCAAGAATCAGCTTTTATTTATGTGCCTAAACTATTTTCTGGTCCACATTTGACAATGTGTATCGAGCAGGGGAGAATCAATTGCCAATTTAACACTCTCATTAGAATATTTATCTCTCTGTATTTTCTTATAAATACTTGGAATATTTTAGTTGGTAGGCAGATGGTATTATAATGCAAATAGTTGTTGAAGAGTCACCAAGCCGCTTGCCAGTCACTTATTTCCACAGGTTCCTTACCTGGAATTCTTCCTGTCTTGAACATTCGCATTGAGACTGAAAATACGATCTTCTGCCCTCCTCTTTGTCACCCCCTGTCAGAATCCCCTTCGGCTCTTCCCACGCCTCCCGTGTCCCCTGCTCAGGTTGATGAAAGGAAAATACAACTGTTCACAGAGTCTGCCGTGGAAACTGTGGGCTGCAGGAGGTAACGAACTAATTGTCTGACGTTCATCTCTTTGATCTGTTAATAAGATTTTATGGATCATCGTTGCTTCGGAGTAGTAGGTTTTGAAATTGCTGGCAGTTGGCAGCTGCGTCCCATCGGTGTTTTGGTGTGTTGTACAGCGTTACTGTGCTTCCCTCCAGCTTGAGGAAGGACTGACATAAACCTTTGCACGGCGGATCAAAAGCGGACGGGGATTGTGGCTGTTTATGTCAGAGATAAATCTACTCTTGTGTCTTTTTCCATGACATGGCGACACACAAGTATCTGAGAGTATCTTGAGATCTCTCCCTATAGAAAATGGAGCACCCTTTCTTGCTGTAAGTTAGGAGAGACACAGGGAGTGATTGTTTGTACGGGGTGTGTTTGTGTCACTCATGGGAACTTCAAAGCTGCTCTGGGTGACCCTGAGAGCATTTAACGTCAGTAACTCGCTGGCTTCCTCTGCTCCGCTCGCTTGAGAAGTGAGCAGTGACTCTTCTGGAACTCGCCGAGATGCTTTCGGTACCTGGGAAGCACCCAGTCCTGTCCTGACGGGTTGCGTCTTGGCAGGTCCTGTGTGTGCGTGGGTTTTTGGCACGTCTCCCCCGTCCTTCCAGGCTGCCATCCTGCTGGGAATCCTGCCGGAGCCACGCGCTCCTGTCGCGCAGGGGAAGCCAGCAAGGCTGGTCGTGGCGTTCAAGGGATTCCCAAGTTGCGCATCCGACTTTGTTTTAATATTAACTAGAGCTGTCCTAAGAGTTCCCTGGCAAAAAGACAGGACTTGATCCAGGAGTTTATGGGGGGGAACAGAATTGTGTCAGCTGGAACTTGAAATGTGCCTGGGCAGTGCCACGCGGGCTGGCACTGTCCCGGTCACCCAGTTGATCCATGCCCTGTGTCCTGACCTCTCCCGCATCCTCACTGCAGCGCAGCATGCTCACAGGGGAAAGTCTGAACCAGTTGCTGTCCCTTTGTCTTCTCCGTGTAAGTTGCTGATGACTACTGGTGCATACTGGAAATAAAGCCGTTCGCAAAGATACAACTCTTAATGAAA
Source organism: Stercorarius parasiticus (assembly GCA_013396915.1). Classification (NCBI taxonomy): domain Eukaryota; kingdom Metazoa; phylum Chordata; class Aves; order Charadriiformes; family Stercorariidae; genus Stercorarius; species Stercorarius parasiticus. Next base: position 64,345 of record VWZL01003275.1, read on the forward strand.
GCACAGGCAGCATCCAGTATAAATTTAATAACAGCCAGACTTGCTTAACATCCTGCAGTTGCAGAATACTCAATGGCAGGCCTGGGGCTTTTTAAAAATTGTTTCAATTAAAAGATTTTAATTTTAAATCTTACTTTCTGCTTTTGACATTCTGCATTATACAGGCTGTTAATTTGTCCTGTTGATTATACCCAAGGAGAAGAGGTATTTTAAAAATAGTGTAGAGCCACAAAAGCTGACACCTCTCAAAGGCACAGAAGCAACTGGTTTAGAACACTTTTTACATTGACATTCTGCTTTCAGCTTGAGGGGGGTTTGCTGCTGTATCCTGCGCTGTTGTTGGCTGTGACAAGCAAGAGAAAAGATGATTTTTATAATAGGTGCGCACTGGAGTGTGAGCTGTGACCGAGCATCAGTTACGTTTTGTAACTCCTTGGGTAAAGGCAGGGCTCTAATAGGGGAATAAGGAGACTATTTTGGTTTAATGTTCTTTTTCAGTCTTTGGAAAAATAAATAAAATTTTACAAAACGATTCCAGAGGCTGTGAGTATCCGTACGTTGTTGCAGTGAGACCTGGACTGGCATATCTTATTTTGACAGTCTCCTAGAGCGATTAGCCAGGCTGGCCCCTTCCTGTATCCCTGGGACTTGGAACCTCTGGGGGCCTTTGACTCCTGCCTCCCTCATTGCTAACGCTTGTTGTTGTTCCTCCCAGCTACCAGAATGTCCACGGATGGTGGCTTCGGCACAGCCAGCAACAGCGATGCCCAGCAAAGCCTCCAGTCCTTCTGGCCGCGAGTCATGGAGGAGATACGCAATCTCACGGTGGTGAGTGTCCTCGTGGGCTGTGGTGTTTCTGAACAACTGACAGTGGAAAGTGCCTGGTAACGTCTGCTGGCAAGATAACCTCAGCCTGAACAAATTCCTGCTGCTTATGAGATCCAGTAGAGTCCACTATTTACACCCTGCAAGGTGGCCTTCAGAGCTGATAAATAATCATTCAGCCAGGCTTTTGACTGTTGGATACAACTGCCAAAACTTGAGATATAAATTGAATGCGGCTGATTCATAGCACGGTGAGATATAATAGTCACACCTTCAGCTCTTTCTGGACTAAACAAGAAGACAAAGTTTACTCAAAGGTTCTGTTAACAGGTGAAATGATGACCGTGGCTGCTTTCTAGAGAATTGCAGAGGAATTATCTTCTGTTTGGGGGGGAAAGGGAAGAGATTTTAAAATAGCTACAGGTATAAGTGTAGCTGCCATAAGCTCTTTTAGTTAACAGAAGATTGAGGGATTTGAGAATATACCTCACATTGTACTATGTGGGCTGTTTAACTGCTGTTCCAATTCTGAAATACAAAAGGTGTGACCAGCCTGTGAGGAAACCCTTATCCGCACCAAAGGACAAGCCCTATCACTACACCCTGGGAGATGTGACTGTTCAAAACAGGACTTAGTCTCTTCCCCCTTCATCATTCCAACACCTGGCTGTTGGCAAACAGTTACAATTTTGTGAATGAATTTTTGGGTTTAGACTTCTGTATAGAACTATTGTGCCCTCTTTCAGAACCATCTCCTTTGACAAGCCTGAAGTTTTGAAAATCACTTGAATGCCAAGTGCATCATTATCACATGCTTTACTAATTTAAAGGCATTTGATTAAAAAAATCCTGTATAGGCTGAGAATAAGAATTGGACTAAGTAGCTTCTATTTTTTTCTATCCCCAAAAGAGATGTGCCTGAGAACAAGGGCATATAATAAAAATGACTTTTCAAGAGAGATTGATGGATGACTGTGATACAGTGGTCCTGAAAGCACGCTCCTGTGCTTTTGATGTACCCGAAAACAAAGGAACTCCAGTCAAAGACGGGTGTTCAAAGTGAAAACCCCAACCCAGTAGTATGAAGATAAGCTGCTTTTTTCAGCCCGTGTGCAGATAGTTGATTAAAGAAACAGATGTAGAAATTTGTATGCATAACCAGAATTAATCACTTTCCTCTTTCAGCACAGTGAATTCTCGTGTTCAAGAGCTGTAGTTTGTCTTCATCTCCACATGAAAGGGTTTTATTCTGCAGCTTATCAAGTATAGGCAGCTTAATTTTTAACTTGGTATGAATCTGTTTATTGCATTGCAAGCTAGTAAGTCATTGAAAATTTAACTGAGGACAGTGAAGGGGGTTGGAAAGGGAAAGGGATAACTGCAAAACATTCCTGTGCGCTTGTCTCCTGCGTAATAAAATCCTGAAACTTAATTGTGCATCTTACTGGAAGTGCTCCCATGGATGCGGACGTAAGTATACGTAGCGGAGGTCAGAGCTGCTGTTTGATGGAAAGCCTGCTTTGGTTGCCCGCTTTCCAGGGCGCTTTCTGCCTGCTCTGGTGTGTTTGCCACATGCCACCAGTAGCTAAAATTCAGGGTGAAAAAACCAAGGGAGCTGCTTTAGAAGAACGAAGCAGGGCTCCTTGCTCTCTGCCCTGTATAAGAGAAAGGTCTCCCTTTCTGGGAGAAACAGGGAGCAGGACTAGGCTGAAACTCACATTTGAGCTCCACACTGAGTTAGAGAGGCCTGTGGAAACATTGAGACCTAATTTGGAAAAAAGAAAAGATGAAGAATTGGTGTCTAAAGTTTGTTCTGCTGGGTAGTAGCCAGTAATGGTCATGCTTCCCTTCACCATGGTTCTTGCGTATTAACTTTTATTTATGTGACGTTTGCCTGTCTGCCTTAAAGGAATAAAGGAGCTTTAATTTTTGGTAATTTCTCCCACTGTTTCTTCTCTAAAGATTTTAATAGTTGTACCTACGCATGTCTACTTGCAGTTCTGCTGTTCGTAGGAGTTAATATACTTAAGACCGTTAAGAGTTTCAAAAATGAGAAATTTCGTCCTCAACTTTCTGTGAGCCTTGCTCAAAGCTCAGGAGGCTCTTTAAAAAGGAACGAGCTTTTTTTAAAAAAAAAAACAACAATAAAAAACCCTCAAATAAAAACCAACTCAAAAAAAACCCCTTTGGGATATTTTTTCATGCCCTAGCAACCCTGTAACTTGTTTATGTGGCAGTTACTGGTTGGAAATGTCACCCTGAGCACACTGTGTGTTCAAGCCCAGGTCCCAGCCCTGCCTGCCCCCTTCTCCCATTGCCCAAACCCTTCCAAAATAACCCTTCCTTCAGCAGCAGGATGCGACAGCCCTCGGCGCTCCTCCAAATCCGTTCTCCTTTGCAGCACATTACTAGGAGCACCGGGAGCACCTCATTCATGTTTCTCTACAGAATGAGGGCACGGAGCGCTTTAAAGAATATATGCGTATAAGATAATGTATATAAATAGACATAAAATTTTTATATACGAATTAAATAAAATGCCCCCTGCTGGAGCGCTGGCTGGACCAGGCACAACCTCCGTATTTTGCTTCAATAGAAAACAGCATTTTGAGCTCCCCCCCCTCTTTTGTTTCACTAAAACGTCTTGCAGCGCCTTCATCCCTAGAGAAATTAGGTTCCTTTGATTTTCTATGACATTTTTGTGAAGAAGGGAAGACCTTTTTTTTGTCTTTTTTTTTTTTTAGCAGCCCTTTGTGGGTAGGGATTCTGCATTCCTGATGCAATGGGATGGAGCCTCAGCTTTTCTCCCTTTTTAAGAGGCTCCTGGTAGCAACACACTTTGGATTTGTATTTTTTTTTTTATTCCTCTTCCTATCCTCAGAGAAGGGAGACGGCTCTTGGTGGTGGGGCTCTGCTCAGGCTGGGTGACAGCTTGGTGACAGCGCTCGCTCGCTCTCCCCTAAACCATCATTTCACCATTTTGAGTCAGCAGTTCTCTTTGCTGGAAAATAGCGAAATCCGTCATGGAAGAGATTATTTTTTTTTTAACAAGATTCTCGCGAGGTTTTTAACACCAAAATTGGTATCGGGCAGCAGGGAAGTACAAATAAAGCAAAGAAGGTTTCATCCTGTGGCCCCACACGGCTCGTTTGCCTTCATTTTCTCTTGTGACTTTTTGTAAATTCCAATGGTTTCTGGGCCCCAAGACGGCTGATTAGTCCCTGCAAATATAAATAGATGCAGAAATGTGTACCATCAGAAACGTTCTGTTCTGCAGAATGCCTTCAACTTTGAGGTGAAATAGTAGATACAAGTGTCTGATGGAAGATTGAAGTAGAATTCTATCGGTATAAAATACAGAAAAGCTTATTAGAATTCTCAGGCCTGAGGAGAAGCTGCCATACCTCAAAGAAAATAAGTTATTTTTACAAATGTAATTTTAGCCAGTTTAGTTCCAGACAATAGTGACTTTTAACGTTTCTTGTCTTACCTTTGCTTGCAGTTAAGTATCAATAAAGACTCTCAAATTGAATCTCTCTGCAGAAAGACTTCAGAGTTCAAGAGCTCCCTCTGGCTCGTATTAAGAAGATAATGAAACTAGATGAAGATGTGAAGGTACACTCATGGGGGTTTTCTTAAGTGTTGATGGTCCTTTTGGTGGATATTGTAGCTATAATTCCTTGCAATTCATTACTTATTATTATCATTGTTTATTTTTAAAGCACATTTCAGCAGTTGCCTTGAATGCAATATTAGCTGGCCTTGTATAATTAAACTGAGCTGGGAAAGCAAAATCATTTGGGATCTTTGCTGAAGACTTTTGCAGTTCTGCTTTCTTCTGGTAAATACCAGTCTGCTGTGTAATTCTGTATTTCCTGGGGTTTTTTTCTACGGCTTAATTGCCTTTTCTCATGTTCCCTCCTCGTTTCTCTCTACTCTGCCTTTCGCAAATCTCTAGAGTGTTCGGTATGAAGAGCGATATCACTTCAATGGGTGCTACACTGTTCCGAGTTTTATGGAAAAAATAAGTAATAATTTAGTTGGATAACGTGGGTTTGATGGCGGTATTTGAGCTGACCGTTTGACGATGATGGTAATACATGAGTTGACTGATGAAAACTTAGTGACCTAAGAGGAAAGAGAAAGGAATCACCTGTCGGGCTTGACTCTTGCGCTGCTCCAGTCCTCCTGCTTTTTTAAGGTGGAAAACTGTCAGACACTTAACTCCTTAGAGAAAAGAGAACGGTTTGCACTTTCTTATTTTTCTCAACGTGACACCATCCTTCTGTTAGGACAACTTTTCACATTTAAATGAGATCCTGTAAAAGGTGTGCGTTGTCTTCCCGCACAAGGCAGCGATTCATCCAGCCTGGCAGGGGAGTGACCCCAGCCCTTTGGGGTCCCGTTCAGTGTCCGAACTGAATGAGTGCCCTTTTTTTTTTTTGATGATGAAGGGGAAGATGAGATTTAAGGGCGGGAGGGAAGTCTCTGGCCTTCCTGGAACGTTATTTAACACGGAGAAGGCTGTACTAGTAAGCATGAATGCCAAGCCGGCTAATAATCAAACCGCTTAATTTGAGTAAAACTTGAGCTAGGTACTTTTTAAGGAAAAGGAATTTGAGGAGGCAGAGTCTTGCTCGGGCCTCCAAACCTCCTTTGCAATTTCAGCATTCATTTCAAATTATGTAAATGTTACAACGATAAAGCAAGCGCCAGGTTTTAAAATGAGCCCTCACCCTGTCCCCTTCAGTTTCCAAATGGTTTATGCCGGTGCCAAGGCGCTGCCAGGAGAAGCTGCTGGTTGACACCCTGGAGATGGATGTGCCCTGGTGCCATTTACTGGCCCGCCATAATCCATGGAGTGTGGAGCTGACACCCGACTAGTTGTGGAGGAAACGGACTTCCGAGACAGATTTTTAGGTGCCCAACACTCTTAAGGCTGTGTTTAACTTGAGGCTCGTAGCTCTTTGGACTGTCACACCCATGGATATTCTGATGTGGGAATTCCCTCAACTTCACTGTTAAACGATGCAACCACTCAGATTTGACTAACGTGATAAAGTTGCTCTGACTACTGCTTTGCGGTATTAGAATACTAATGGTAAAATTTAAAAAAAAAAAAAAAATGGTAAATCTGATTGCAGATGATCAGTGCAGAAGCTCCTGTGTTGTTCGCCAAGGCAGCTCAGATATTCATAACAGAATTGACTTTGCGAGCCTGGATACACACAGAAGACAACAAGCGCAGGACTCTGCAGGTAACGGAGCTGCTCCTACCTGGCCTTCAGCTGCTTCAGAAACTGTTTCCAACTCTCTGTTTCCATAATATAAGGCATGTTTTGTAGACAGTAACTTTAGTACCTGTGTTTATCTCTACAAACCTGTGTACAAAGCACAATGCACAGTGTAACTGGGCGACTGAAATGCTTTTTTTTTTTTCTTCATTTGTTTTCAAAAACACAAAACACAACCCCACCCCACCACCCCCACC
>VWZL01003275.1:70665-86736 GCA_013396915.1 Stercorarius parasiticus
CCCCCAGAAAAAAAAAAACCAAACAAAAACCCAAAGCTGTAGCTGTCAGCTAATTGTCACCTGCTGTAACGACTCGGGATAGCTGTAGCTGTTGAACTTCCAGCTGATTTGGTTTTCAGTCGTAGTTCTAATGTACGCTTGTAGGTGGCAGTTTGTGTCGATAAATGCGTAGAGACGAAAACAAAAATACCCTCCTCCGGAACAGATTACTGTTTCTTCTGGATTGAGAGGCCCTCACTTATAGTCACTTCTTAGTGATTCAAGAGCAAGCTGTAACTCTTCAGGGTCTTTTTGGGGGGGGGGGTAAATGGCAATCACTTCTAGTCTCACATGTTGACCAGAGCTACTTGAAATGATAAAGACGATCAGTTCAGGCGCTCAGATCAGAGGTGAGAGGCTGTGGTGATAAGGACCATGATGTCAGCTCTCCCGTACGCGGGCGCAGAGATTGCTGTAGGGGCAGGGAGACCTGTCTTGACTCCAGTCCAAAGCCGCTCAGTTGGATGGGCACCCAGCCACTCGGTCCCCGCTGAACTGGGAGAGGCTGCTCACTTCACCCAGGTTTTAATGCACTTACTGTGAGAAGGATGTATTTGTTATAAATTCCATGAAAAAGACGCTTCATAAGCACAAGTGCTGACTCGGGCATGTCCTGGTAACAGTTTTCAAGCTCGGATGGGTCCGTTTATTTCAGAATCGCGCTTAAATCCTGATCCTAACATATAAGTCCTTGAATTGACTCGGGTTTTATTTCTGAGTGCCGTGCCTTCCCCGGCAGCTGCCGTCCTGGAGCAGCTGCTCTCCGCATGGGCGGTGCAGCTGCAGCAGCGCGGTCTCGGCTTAGCGAGTATTCGGGGGAAAATTTCAAGTGGAGAGGTTTGAGTTGTGGAAGTCTGTTCCTGAGGAGATTGGATTGAACCCAGTCCTCAGCAGAGAGAATGAAATACGAGGTACATCTGTTCAGTACAAGTTTTCTTCCCGGTGAAGATACTTTTATAACATATTCAGCCTGCTAATTGTCTCTCTTATGCTTTCTACATGATCATTGTTTTGCAATTAAATGCCAAGACAGTGTAAGGTTTAGAAACGTCAACTAGCCTGAAATGAGAGGATTGATGGTCTCGTAAATTTTACCTACTCATTAGGCAGCGTAGGCATCTTTGTCTCAAATCTTGTTCACGTATATGCTTTACAAATTTATCTTCAGCTAATGAGAATGAGGCTTTTAATAGGTTCTTGAATTAGCCCTACTTTTTAAGATGGCTTGCAAGGATTTTAAAATGACAGACTACTTTTTTTTTCTTTTTTTAAAGAAATTCAGCTTTTTTATCTTGTTGTTTCAGATCTTAAGCAAATACGTTTAAGTGATGACTTGCTGCTGGGTAACTCTTTATTCAGGTTTTTACTGCCTTGACGTAATGCTATTCTTTGGATTTCTTTTTCAGGCAAGGTATAAGAGTGAAGTTATAAGCCATTTTGAGCAGATACCTTGCCAGTTTTTCTTAGAAGCTCGTTGGCTCTTGCACATCCATTTTCTGTTACGTGTTTGGCCAGTTTGCTGAGTATATGTTTTAATCTTCGTGCTTTCTTTTAGCTGTTTTGCCCTGCCACATGCTGAAGCTTGTTCTCTCAGGATCTCTTGGGATTCCCCTGCCCTGAATAAGATCCTGTGATACTTTATTTTTTCTTTTTTTTTTTTTTTTAATCCCATCCCCAACTCATAGATTCTGCATATGTTGCTACTAATACACGGAGCATCCTCGCCTTTCTGCAAAGCTTCTTTTCAGATAGCTGTGGGACATTTTTTTAAGTTTTTTTAGAAGAATTTCATTATTTTTTTTTTAATGTGCTAAAAGCCCGTGGTGATTGTCATGAGCCCTCTGCGGCACATTACAGCGGTACCGCTGTGGAGAGGCTGATGAGGCTGGGTGGGTGCGCAGATGACTGTAAAAGCCTGAGTTTGATAAGCACCTTATCACACATCTTGGAGGCCTCACACCGCACGAGATGGTGGGGTTGGCACCTGGCTTGAGCACTTGGGATCTGGAGAAGACATTCTCGCTTGACTCGGTTAAGAAGCTCTAACTTTATTTATCCAGTGACAAAACAGACTTCTAAAGCTGAAGAACGGTTTTCTCTTTTTGTTGTTGTAGAGGAATGACATTGCCATGGCAATTACAAAGTTTGATCAATTTGACTTTCTCATCGATATTGTTCCAAGAGATGAACTGAAGCCTCCAAAGCGGCAGGTAAGACGTAAAAATTATTGCCTTATCGTCTGTCCTTTCCTTGGTGTGATTTTGGTCTCTAATTAAAAGAAAATTGATTGAAGCAATACAGAATCAGACTTAAACATGAGATTTGTGCCTCTCTCTTTTGCATGTTTCTTTACAGTGATTTTCAGTTAATGGAAAATAGGACTTGAGGGGAGATTTACAGCAGTCTGACTTGTGGCTTTACTTCAGCGATAAAAACATTGCTAAATAGTTCTGATACCAAATGCGGCCAATGCTAAAAATTTAACTTTAAAAAATGTGCTGCATCTGCATCCTTTGACTTGTAACAGGAGAAACTGCCTTCTTTGCTTGTACCACCTCCTGCATCCTTTGGGGCAGTCATTGCTACTGTAAACATCCTTGACTGGAAGCTGTAAGGCGTTAGACGGAGCTTTCAGTCGGATGTTTACAGCAGCAGGCTGCTGCGGTCCTCTGAGCACAACGTCTTTCAAACTTAACAGGCTGCTTGTGTTTTACAAACCACTTGTTTCCCTCCGTGTGTGAAGCGGGGCTGAAGACGCCATGAGGTGCGGTTGAAGCTCAGTCTTGCTGCTTCAAATGCATGAAGAAGCAGATCCAGCTCCTGGTAGACTAATTTCTCTCTTCCACGTAAAAGCTTGATGTTTTGCTGTTCAAATCTTTGGTCTTTGCTTTTCACCGGTTCAGTAATTGCTCATCTCTCTCTCTTCGTTACAAGTAGATAACGTGGCTGAGCTACCATCAATACACTTCTTCTAGGGAACAGCTCTGCTCGGACACTGCCGCACCTTCTTCAGCAGCTCCTGGAATCATTGCCCAGGGCTCAGCTGGACCAATTTGTTCTCTTGAACAGTAAATTTTTTCAGTAGTTCATAACAATTTACAACAATTCCCTTCAGCTGTTTTTTTTCTGATACTTTTGAAGGTTTGCAGTGTGTTAGCCTTTGAAAAGATCCAACGTGGATTAAGCATTAAAATAGCTTCACTGGTGAGTGCAACCGGAGAGGCTGGCGTACTTTAAAACATCTTTCTGGCAAGTGTTTTACTTGGAAGCTTTTCTTCGACATGTTGGGGTGGTTTTTTTCGTATTTCAGTATAAGTCTGGAAAACATGCAAAGCCCTCGTGGTGCTACTGAAGTGATAGCCAAAGGGAGGAAATCCAGGCTTCATCCTTCCAGACGTCCTGAGTTCAGTTTAACCTCTCATCCTGATTTCCAGAAGCAGCGTAACTTTCTAGTAAATAAGGAAAATACCTTTAAGTGTCACAATACGTGCCAGAGAGTCCATTCCTACTGCTGCAGTCAGCTATGGTTAAAATTAGCAGCACCCCAAGGCTTCCTTACAGGTGTGCTGGGAACTCTGTATTCTGTACACACGGTGAGCATCACACCTGGGAGCGTGGCACAGCTCCTTCCATCCCTTCCCTGAGCTCCCTGCTTTATCCCCGCGGCAGTGCAGCAGAGACGATTTATCCAAAGATCACTAGTTCAATATTAAATAAAAAGACAGAGGAGGAGGTTGCGCAGCCGCTCTCGGTGCGCTGCCCAGCTGGGGGAAAGAAAGCCCACGTTTCAGTTTGTTCAGCCTGATAAGCCGAAACGAGTTGGCTGCAGCCTGAAGTAACCCAGGTTAATTCTGGCATTGCAAATTCAGTTCTTCTAGGTGCCTCATTCAGTTATTCTACTTTGTAGTGCTATTTTTAGAAGTGTTCCATGTTTGGGAGGGAGAACATTTGCCTTGCTGGAGCTTTTTGATCGGCATCAGAATGTTCTGATTACATTCGAGCTCTATAATCAAATGAGCGTCTGCGGTATTTTAGTAGGGTGTTAGATGCATATAGGTTGCTGGGGAGGTGTGTCGTGATGATACATCACCCCAGAGCTGTGTCTTCTGGGTTGCACAGCATCAGCAGTGAAACCCTGTCGGTTTTTGGATTGAAACGGGCTTTAGAGATCTGTCTCTCGCCGATACATCCACTGCCTGTGAACGCTGCTGAGTCACCAGCAGTACTTCTTGTGGCAAGGGAAGTTTAATGGAGCAATAGCTGCCCAATAACAATGTAGGTTAGGGCTTTGCAGTGGAGAATACTCCTTTGATTCAACAGTGTTGAAAAGCAGGTGCCTACAGGCTGACAGCCTGCACTTTCCGGCTGGGGATACAATCTGTATTTTATCTCTACCACGGAAAAGACTGTTTGACAGGTTAGTGTTGGTTACGTGGAAGAGCTGGGAGTGAAACCGCAACTGTTATGTTGCTCTGGTAACTAAAGCTATGGCTTGAAAATAAAAGATGGCAAACGGTGCGATATAACCTAATTCAAGCAGATTTGAATTTAAAGCCATTTTTGCCTGTAGCAAATGCAGCTTAGCCTGGAATAGATACATACAGAAGTACTGGGCCGCTGTAGTTGTTTCAGGATTCAGCTAGATTGGAGTGCCCTGGAAACAACATAGCTAAGGACTGGGCTTTACAGAACCAGCTGCAGTTCTTCTGTGCATGTGCTTTTATGGTTAACTGGAGACCTGTCCTGTTGAATATATATGTATTTTAAATTTGTTATTAATCCCTCCCCCGAAGCATTTGATGAAGCCAGTAGGAATAATCAGTGAATTACCATGTGTAGGCAGTATTGTAAGTGTTTGATTGCAGTGCTTTGCCGTAGCGTGGGATAGTGCTAGTGTTTGCCCTGAGAGCCGGGCTTAGAAGTCACTCCTTGATTACAGCCACCTGGGAAGTGCTTAATCTTTGGGGGTAATTTTGTGGTAGGCTTTTGAGAAACCTCCCAACGGTAAGTCTTTTCTTTAGTTGCCGTCCCTCTGAGAGACTAGCATCTGAGCAAAAGGGCTCTCTTACTCAAGCCCGATGCCCATCTAGACAACATACATTGACCTGGTTTAATGTGAACTTTTCTTTTCCTGTCCAGTCGGATGCACTGAAGGTAACCCATGAGCAAGCCTGGTTTAACGCGGGGGAATCAAGCAGACTTGTGTAAGGGGGAATTCACCATGTTGTAGCACGTGTAAACATCCTACACTCTCAGCTGTGAACTCGAGGTGGCTGGGAGAGGATTGTTTACGCCTTCTGCCATGGAGTGAACATCTGGTGAGCTGCATCTTCCGTAAGGTGCAAGATCCAACTGCTCCTCTGGGGAGCTTAGAAATATTGATTCTCGAGTGTTAACAGCTTGCCATTTAACGTAATCTCTGAAAAACTACTTCTTTGCCTAAAATGTCGTTAATCGTAAGGGGCTTTTCTCTCCTGAAGACGTGCTTAGATAAAACAAGACAGCTTGTGCCTTCTGAAAGTGAGTTAGAGCAGAGCCTTTTGTTTCTCCGTGCTGCTGAGATGTTCCTGCTACCAGCAGAATCGGGCTGTTACGCCACGGTACAAGCAGAAGTTGTTACAATTCTGGAAAAGGTGGATTTAAATAAATAAAGGCACGACAGTATACATCAAGTCAGTGACTTTTATTCCCAGGGCTTTAACATCGGAGCTAGATTGAGATTTGTGTTGGACATGTAGGCTAAGAAGAGGGTTTTGTTGACAGATGAGGCTTCATAAGTCTTCCTGGTGCATTTGCAATTCATTATGTGTTAAGATCACAGGCCGTGATGGAATTTACTGAGGACTTCTGTGGTTTTCAACTATGGTAATTTTACTCATTTGCTTCTCATAATGAAATTGGGGACCACATTACTATACGCAGGGTATTGGAAACGTCTTTGATTTCCATATAGCTGAATAAATGAGGAAACCCGTTTTGGTATATCATTTCAGATTTACTTAGTTAAACTGTTTTAGGGAGGTACTAAAGATACTTTCCCATGGAGCATGCTTATGGGGGGGATGCTTCAGCCGTGGTCGGGGTGTTTGGGTGTTGATCTGTTCCTCCCATTTACCTGTCGTTCCGCTGTGCCGCAGGAAGAGGTGCGTCAGGCTGTGACCCCAGCTGAGCCCGTACAGTATTATTTCACGCTTGCTCAGCAGCCTGCTGCGGTGCAGGTTCAGGGACAGCAGCAAGGACAGCAGACCACCACGTCCACGACCACCATCCAGCCGGGACAGATCATCATCGCCCAGCCTCAGCAAGGGCAGGTGAGCCACGAGCAGCAGCCAGGGGCTTTGCAGGTCAGCGGAGCCTGCGAAACCCTCGGCTTGCCCATGTGTAAGTGCAATGTGTTGCAGTATCCTGTTCTCACTGCTCGGAACAGTCAATACCAAGATAGAAATGTGTTTTCTGGTTGTGACCAGCTGTTCAAATACCTGCATAACAAGGGTCATCTAGGTTCTGGGTTCCCTTCCTGGTGATTTAAGCATCAACAAGGAACAGTGGGTCTAGGAAGCAGTCTGTCACTTACAATCTTTGTATCTTGTGGCCGTTTCACCTGTGTTCAGTCCTTGCTTGGTCCTTATCCCCGTTCTGAATGCAGACCACCCCCGTGACGATGCAGGTTGGAGAAGGCCAGCAGGTACAGATAGTGCAGGCCCAGCCGCAAGGACAGACCCAGCAGGCTCAGAGCGGAACTGGGCAGACCATGCAAGTCATGCAGCAGATCATCACCAATACCGGAGAAATCCAGCAAATCCCGGTAAGACTTGGCCAGCGGAAACGTGTAACAGTGAGCAACCTGTCCGCTGGTGTTCTGGCATGAGACTGTATATGTACGCTTTTTTAACTGTAAGAGGAAGTTTGGATTGAGTGGTGTGTTTCCTGCACTTAGGAAAACTGACCAGGTGTGACATGAAGGGGGAAATAAATCTAACCCATCTAGTGTAGACTCATTGCCCACCCCCACACGTATCCCCCAAGTGAAATAGTTACGATTAGGAAGCAATAAATAAAATATTTCCTGGATAAACCTTAGTTCTTTGACACAGCATGGTTTCAATCAAGGCAAAAGAAGTTAATTATGCTTCACTTGGTTCTGCCTCTGCAATCTGAAGTCATGACCTGGCAGACTGAGCGGGAAAGGTGCCATCTGTGAGTTATTAATAAACTTCTATGTTATAAGAAATATTTCTACAAAATACTTGGAGCTGGTTGGAGGAATGGCTTTGCAGAACCAGAAGATATCTCCTCCCTTTTCACATCAGACCTGCTGTGGCCTTAAGAATGGGATTTTGAGTCCCCAGCATCAGCAGTGACATTCTGGCATGTGTCCTAGGTAAACACGTGGGTCAAAAAAAAGTCACATTTTCCCCACCCTTCTCTGTAACTTCTAATCACAACAAAGCCGGGTCTGTTGGTTCCCATCTGGAAAATTTCACACCTCTTAAAGAAAATAAAAAAAAATCTGTCCAGTTCTGTGTACTTAACCAGCAACCCAAAGGTCGGAGCAAGTGACCAGGACGAGCGTTTCACTTCATCTTTCATTTCTGTTACTAAGAAGTGTACCCACAGCTGTGGCAAAACTGATCTTTCACATAAGTTTTGCTTTTCGAGATTTGCTAAACTTCCCTCTGTACGTCTGGCAGGTGTCTGTGCTTTGCCATAACATCTTGAAAAGGTTTGTGGGGGTGGCCAGATTCTTCCAATTCACTTCCAAATTTGTTTCATCTCTTAAGTCTTCAGCTGATTCCTACTGCTTGGCTTACGGTGTTGGTCAGAAAGGAACAGAAAGGAAGTGAATTGCTTGCCAAATACAGTGTTTTACTACAGACAACCTTTTTTCTTCTCTGCGTTCTCTACTACTTTTTCTTTTACATTCTTCCCCCCCCCTTCCTTTCCTTATGAAATTCTCTCCAAGATACTTGTTCTTCAAAGCATTTGGGAAGAAGATCTCCACTGCCAGCCTCAGGGAATCCATTGCGAGGGTGCTGAATGCTGCAGCAGCCTCCTTTGGTTCAGCAATAAAAGAACAGTTCATACTTTTTTACCAGTTGTTTCCAGTGAATGCTGTAACTCCCTACAAGAAGGGAGCTTGGAGACCTGCTAGGAGAAAGAATTCTTTATAAAGTAGCTGTGAGGGGGCCATAACCTTCTGCAGAAAGTACTGTTCTCCACGTAGCTGGATCCTGTTGTAAGTGGTCCTGTGTTTTAGCAGGCTTTTTAATTAGTGTCTGGTTTTGGCCAAGCGTATGGTTCTACCTTCCTCTTGTCCGGGAGCACCTAAGAAGAGGAAGCTGTGACTGCTCCTTGGAAGCTTCTTATGCTGCAGATGTGAGACAGAAACTGGGAAGTGCCGGAGTCTGGTGTCTTTTGTCTTGGGAGCACTTGGGTCTATGACAATTTCAAGACTGCGAAACAGAGCAACTTAGGAGCAGTGCTTTAATGAAATAGTCACAATTCGCGCCTCTGTATCTAGCAGAGATACTGTTTTGACTGTAATTAAGAGGATTCTTCTCAGTCATGGCGTGTTGAAGAACCATGGTTTGTGCTTGAAGGAAGCATCTTCCCCCTTGCTCACTTCCAGCAAGCGAAGTAGAAGAGAACATGGAGCCGTGCACGCGCTGCGAGAGCTCTTCAGTGCCCTAACCTGGAAAGCAGTTTTCACAGAATTACAGCCCTTCGTCTCTTCAGCGCTGATGTCTGTTCTGCCCTTTCTGCTGTGCTCTTATTATTTTTCCGTTGAGTTTCCTTTCTCTTTTGATGTAGTTAGCACTATGTTCTGATAGTTCCTTTTTGCTCTGGTATCTGTTCGGATTCGGCAAAGAATCTGTCAGAACACAGATGTGACAGTTTAAAACACTCTCATAAAACTGGCGCTGCCTCTGGCCATTGCAGGAGCATTGAGAGAATCTTACTGATGTTGTCTGCTGCTTTTCCACGTGCTCCCGCTCCTCTGCGCGTCCCTGCTGCCACTTACCGTTTACTCTAGGACCACGGGCTGCCCGAGGAAAGGTGGCTTGTATTTTTTAAAACCTGAGAAAAACCTGGAAGCGTATACGTCAATTGAATGGTAACCATTTCTTTGTCTGCATTAATCTTGTATTAAATGTCATCTATATCTTAGCTGGACCTCATTGGGCAGGTTCTTTGGAGTTTACTCTCATTTCTAGAGGAGCGCTGTTTTTACATCGCTTTCATCCATTCAGTTAATAGCGTAGCTAAAATCTATGCAGGAACCCCCAGTGTGGGAAACACGATCTGCGGGCAGGTCTTGGTGCAGAAACCAATTCTCTATTGAAACATTGATGCTCATGTGGAGTTTTTTTGCTCTTGAAATTATACTGGAGCTTTTAGACACAGCTGGCGAAGTCAGCGGCGTTTACGTAGATGCCAAGACCATGTTCTAGGCACTTGAGCCTTTGTCGCTGAGCAGTTCTCAGGTATTTTGTATGTCCTTCTTTCCCCTTTTGAAAAAGAAAAAAAACCCTCAAAACATTTTTTGTATTTAACTAACCTTAAGACTGTGAGTCTAAGTGTTCTAAAATTAAGAAACGTTAAATGAAGAATCCAGCAGTAGTATTAATCAAACCGTGACCTTTCTGTTGCCTTTCAGATGTGTATTTAGTAGTGTTAGCTGTTTCTATCACGTCAAATGCAAGATGAGACTTGGGGTTACCATGATGACATTGGTTTCATATCCTGCACCCCCCAGCGTCTCACCCTGCAAGATCAGGGACTGTAGGAAATACATTTGCGTTTGAATGTAACACACCGAGTGTTGACACAGAAGGTATTGGCCTTTGCCAGGTGGGTGTTGGTGCTGGCAGAGTTGCGTTAAAAGCTTCCACATGTTACCGTGCGATATTCCTGGGGTTTGTCATCTCGGCTGTCTTTATGTGAAAATTTCCCATACATTCTTTTGTATTTTTTTGGCAGGGTATAATAGGAGTGCCATTATGTGCAGCAGCTCGTAACAGTCTTCTTCGTGTGAAATGATACGTCGAAGTAGTAACTCGATTCTCCTAACCAAAAAGAAAAACAAGTGTTCTCAAAGCGCTCTGAAATTCAGCAATTAATATGCTTTAGCTACTAACTGCCCGCTCCCGTTCTGGAGGAAGAAGTAACATTGTGCTTCCTCGGGGTTTTACTTTTCAAGAACCTGCAGGAGTTCTGTGGACTTCATTCTTGCTTTGGCAGGGTCTGTGGTAGTTACTCATCTAAACCGTTAATCAACTGAAGCTTCCCGGTGTCATCTGTCACTCGGGCTTCTGTTGTGGAAACAAGAAGGCAAGTTTGTGTGTTTCAGGTTACACAGTTATCTGTTTAATTTTCTTTCCCTGCCCCCTCCGCTTGTCTCCAGGTTCAGTTGAATGCTGGCCAGCTGCAGTATATCCGCTTAGCCCAACCCGTGTCAGGCACCCAGGTAGTCCAGGGGCAGATCCAGACGCTTGCAACCAATGCACAGCAGGTAGGCACTCTAACAGCAGGGCTTTAACTGGTAAAGTGTTGTTCCCTGGCTCCTGAAACTGCAAATTCCAGACGAAATTACCAACTCTTGGGCTAGGATTCCTGCATTTCTTTTCTTCCTGTTACTTCATCAGAGTAATAAAGCAAGGAGCGTAGCGGAAGCCTCCTTTACCTGGACGGGAAAGGTGCATGCATGTATGTGTGTGTCTGTGTCTCACTGTATAAAGCTCCTGCTGCTTCTGAGGTGACTGCAGGTAAAACTTCAGGTCATCAGCCTTCTCTTTACTTCCGCTCCTTCTGGCTGGGTGAGGGAGGAGCAGCCGTGCAGCCTCGCAGGGAAGCTGTTGCAGAGGTGAACCATCAGGACCAGCGTTGCTGCCAGCAGGTTGTCTCATGTTCTTGTTGAGACCGGTCGCTACGGGATTCTTCTCTGCCTTCAGAGGATAGGAAGGCTGCTGCTTTTCTGTCATCCTGGAGGCAGCGTTCTCCTCCTGGAGGTCAGGGAGGACATGCTTGTGTTTGGTTTGGAACGGCTGAATCCCGTGTCCTTTGTTCTTGACTTGTGGTTAGCACCAGCATGACCGCGGGCCGGCGGCGTAAGCCCTATCTTACCACATGGTGGGGTAATGAAGTTGGAAAGAGTCTAAAAAACTCTTGAAGGGCAGCAGCAGAGTATTGTTAGTGGGGTTCTGACCCTCTCCAAAGCGCTGTCAGTGATCGTCCTTCTCTTACCCTTGCAGATAACGCAGACAGAAGTCCAGCAAGGCCAGCAGCAGTTCAGCCAGTTCACAGACGGCCAGGTAAGAACTGGGACTCGGTTGGTGCCACGTCCCTTTGAAGTCAAGGGCTAGAAAGACTGTCCTAAAGTCTGCATCTGCTCCTCCCGATGAAGACACTGCTGCTGCTAGCAAACCCGAACCGGGAGCAGGATAAGCGGATGCAGTGCCGATCTTAATTCAGGTGGATTCTGCTGCCTTTGCTCCCAATTAATGCAGTCCCTCGCACTCTGGGTGGGATCCATTTTAATCCTCACCAGTTTGGGAATAAACATCTAGCTGTTGTCTGTTCCATAAGTAGCCTAAGCTCAGTCTGGGCATCAGAAATTCACGGAATTACTTTGTTATGATTTAGCAGCAAATGTCTAGCGGCAATTTGTGGTCTGTTTTTTTTGGGGGGACGGGTTTTACTTGGACCTGAGAGCTGCTGTTACCGCCACCGCCGGCCTTGTGGAGTTAACTCCCAGCGTTGTGCCTGGAGGGAGCTGGTGTGGGGGGGTGGTGAGAACTGACCGTCCTTTCTTTCCCCTGTTTCTGTCTCTGCCAGCAACTTTATCAGATCCAGCAAGTGACCATGCCCGCGGGCCAGGACATCACCCAGCCCATGTTCATTCAGTCCACCAACCAAACCTCGGACGGCCAAGCCGCGCAGGTGACGGGGGACTGAAGGGGGCCGTCGTAGCCAGTCTTCTCTCTGCGCGGGGACGAGCGCGTACCAGCGCGACCTGTGCCAAACCAGCCGGGTCTGACGAATGCATCTGCTTCTGTGTATCTGTACTTGATATGAAGCCTATAGTAGGCTGCAGTCTCCGGTGCACTGTACACCTTCCTCTGGTGGGTATGAGAGAATATCCAGCAGACACTGACAAGAACGCAATATTTTTATTTTTAGAATTCAGTATTTCAGTGTATTCAGCCCCTTGTTCAGACCCATGAAACCAAAAGAGAACTAATCAAAAGGAATTTGTAGCATCTCATTGAACAATGTGTAAAACGTTTTTATCTAGTAAAATTACTGAAGGGTACTGCATCTGGTTTGCTTAAGAGCTTTATTCCTGGTATTCTGTTGGTATTTTTTCTCCGAATAGAGCTAGATTCGGTCCTCCCATCTCAATGGTTTGTTAGGGGTGTATGGGGTGGGGGGAGTGCGCGTGTGTGTGTTGGATTTTCCTCTCCTGCCTCCTTTTTTGGTGAGCCGGAGCATTGGCTATATGCGCTCGAGGGTAGGGAGTAGGAGAGGAGTAATTAAAGTGAAAACAAAATAAAACAAAAAACATTCCTTGTATGATGACTGTATTTTCTAAGGGCAAAAGATTCTTTAATTTGGCCTGGTTTATTCCAGAAACACTAATGGAAATCTGGACAAGCCCCAGCCCTGCTGTTAACTGTTGTACTAGCTTCAGTCGATGCATGTAATATAAGCTTCATAAAAATGAAATAAATTTCCTTTGTAAGATAATGTGTGTGCTTTCTTTGAGATGCGATGCCCAGTCTCGACCTGCCGAGCAAAGAGCATCCTGAATCCCTGAAAACTGTTAACACCCCAAGTAGCGAAACCAGTGTCGGGGTTTAAGGGTGGCCTGGAGAAGGGGTGGGACGAGGGCGTGAGCGACCGGAGTGGTGACACGGAGGGTCTGGGGGTGCCTGCCACACCAGGGTGTCCTACGGGGACTCCTTCAGCCGCGGGTACCAAGGCTGTGCCACCTCTCCCCGCAGCTCCTGTGCCCAGGACCCAGCCGAAGCCGCGGGGAGGAGTTTGGGGCAGGTTTGATTGAACATGCCGCAGGGATCCCGGCGGTGTTTGGCCGAGTTTAGGTCTGAGCTGGAAGAGGGGCTGTGGGTTTGTAACTGAGAACCTTTGCGCGTCCACCATCGAGCAGCCGGACACAGCTGGCGCTTTTTCCAGGAGAGGCTCCGTGGCTTTGGGCAGCACTTGGCAGAGCGGGGGGACAGCGCTGGGGACAGTGGCACCGCTGCCAGTTCTTTTTCACTACCAGAAGGACCCAATTTGCCGCGGTTTCACACCGAGGAGAATCTGTCTGCTCCCACACGTGGCACGTAGCCCAGGTGTGGGCCGTTGTAGCCCCTGCCAGCGCTTTCCCTGGCGGTGCGGGGTGAGGAGCCCCCCTGGCGCGGTGCGGGCGCCTGCCTTGCCCTGCCGGCGCGGGAACCACGGGGGGCAGCTGCTGCTGGGGGAGGAAAACTCCACCTCAGCATTTGGCTGGTGCAAACTACGGAATCTGGGCCAGGCTGTTCAGTCAGGCCAGGGAGCTTGCTGCATTACCTGCACCTCCTGGGCTTTCTGAATGTCAATTTTCTTATTTTTTTTTTTTTTTATTATTATTTTTTCCAATTCTGCGATGCCTGGGAGCCAGCGGCGCACTGCAGCAGCAGCAGCACCGGAGCGATGCAGCCCCGGCGCCTTCCTGAGCATCAGCCCTCCGGTACCGCAGCCTGGTGCGGGCAGAGACGGGGATCTGCCCTGGAGGAGCATGGAAAAGAGCAATTCCAGGGGAAAAGAAGACCTTGTGTGAAAGCTCCCTGTGTGGGGACCAGCCACGAGAGGTCACCCGTGGGCGGCTGCGGCCTGGGAAGGGCCGGAGAGGGGCTGGGGGAGCAGGGCTGGCTCGGGGGTACCCTGCAGCCGGGGACCAGCGAGTGGCCGGTGGCTCTGGTGCCCGGTAGCCTGGTGTTCTGGTCCAAGCTGCCCTCGGTTCCCGGCAGCCTGATGCCTCTGCAGCAACGGTGCCATGGCCAGAGTGGTGCTCCTCACCGGCCCTCAGCAGCGAGGCGAGAAGCGATGGGTTGGCAGAGCATCCTTTTGGCTCGTGCCAGGGA
Organism: Stercorarius parasiticus; assembly: GCA_013396915.1. Taxonomy (NCBI): domain Eukaryota; kingdom Metazoa; phylum Chordata; class Aves; order Charadriiformes; family Stercorariidae; genus Stercorarius; species Stercorarius parasiticus. Next base: position 84,831 of record VWZL01003275.1, read on the forward strand.
ATCGGCTTGTAAAGCCGGAGCGAGACGCGCGGCTCTGGGAAGGGGCAGCCGGAGCAGGCAGCGCGATGCCTTATCAGCCGCTGGCAGAGGGAGCGAGCGAGGCTCTTGTGAAGGAAAGCTCTTTATCCAAAGCGCTTCGGTTTGCTTGAAATAGTTTAAATTTGAATGGGAATAAATTGCTTGAAGGACAGAAAATGGGAATGAAGTACGGGAATGGAAAGGAGGGTAGTTTCCAGCGAAAGCCTCTACCTCTGGTTGGAGGGGATGCTGGTTTTGAGATGCTCAGTGTCATCCCAATGGTCACCAAGAATCTGCTCTCTGCCGGGAGTGTGGGGACTTAACCGACATCAATACTGAAGCTGATCGTGTTCATATTTAGCTAATCATGGAGACAGGACTTGGTCTGCGCTCCCAGAGGAGTGTCCTGGCGGACTCCAACAGGAAAGGTATTCTGAAGAGAGCTGACATCGTTTGTCTGCCACAGGTACTGTAAACCTCAGGCGTTATTACGAGCCAAAGCTTCCATACAAGGGCGCGCGCCTTCGTTTGCTCGCCCGAGGCAGCCTGGTGACAAATTGAGCGGCCGGGGTGATGCAGAAGGGAAGGCGCAATCCCCGAGAGGCTGGGCGAGTCGCGGCACCCACGGGCAGAGGACACGGGACCCTCTGTTGGTGGCTCAGCAAGTGCGACGGGTGACGCTGTGTGAAGGCAGCAGAGCTAATCGCACCTCTAGGAACCCGGGGGACGAAAGCCGATTAGGAAGCAGCGTTTTTCCCCCAAGGAGAGGTTTTAATTTCCGCCTCTCCCCGGGGTGATGAGCGAAGCACAACCCCCACGCGGGCGAGCGCCGTCCGTTGGCGGTTGGGAACCAGGGTGCTCGGTTTACTGCGGGTTTTGCTGCTGACGGCTGCCCTTCCCTGGGGCGGATGCATCCAGCCACCCTCTTCCAAGGGAAAACTCGCCGTGATGAAGGTCACGCTGCCGCCATGGGGACCGGGAGCCCCGAGGACCACAGGGTGCGGGCGCCACCAGGCACAGAGGGAAAAGGACTGGGGTGAAGCTGTGCGGGGCGGGCTCTGGGTTCACCCCCTGCAGCCAGCACCGGCAAATCGTGTTTCCTTGGGGAGCGGTGCTGGCTCTTCTCCGCTGCCGTCGCTGCGGGACTCCCCTCCACCTTCGCAGGGACCCGACGCCACTGGAGGGATTTGGTTGTGAAGCATCTGCGGAGCCAACGCCAGGGCACCTGGGGATGCAAAGCTCGCTTGAAGTCCTCGTCCGTTCTTTCTTCCTCGCCATCGGAGCTGGGGAAAGGAGACGAGTCCCTGCCCCATCCCGCTCCCCGTGCGGGTGGCACCGCAGCAGAGAGGGGTGGAAGCGTCCCCGCTCCTCCCGTGGGACCCGCCGCAGCTCCCAGCGGTGCTGGCGTCGCTTCGAACTTGGGGTCAGGGTGGGCGAGCACTGACGTGGCCCCGCAGCAGCGCCGGGACCCCGCAGAGCGGCCACCGCCCCTGTCCCACACTGGCGGCGGGAGGGAGGGAACCCCCCCGAGGCGATGCCGGGGCGTCCCAGCCGCTCGTTTGTCAGAGCGTGTGCTCGCACCCACGCCAGGACCTAATTGCCCTGGGCCGAGGCCAAGCCTTCCGCAGAAGCAGGTGCTCCCTCCGCAGCCCTCCCTGCTCCCCCCGCCACCGCTGCCGGCTGTCCCCGGTGCTCACCCAGCTCCCGGGGCCACGCCAGCCCCGGGTCCCCTGAGGCCACCTGCCCTCGGCTCTGCCTGTCCCTGCCACTGAGCACCAAACCGGGCTCCCTCGCACAGAGGGGGCTCGTTGCATCCCCCCCCGCCCCCAGCTCTCCCTGGGGCTCCCCAGCATCCCCCCATGCAGGGAGCCAGGCTGGGATGTTGCTC
>VWZL01003275.1:94475-104913 GCA_013396915.1 Stercorarius parasiticus
AGGGGGTGCAGACACGTGCAGTGCAAGGGTGACGGGCGATGCCGTCTGCAGGCTTTGGCTCCCGCTCCCTGAAGCACAAAGGTGTTGGGGCCATCAGCTCCCGTGCGCTTGTAGGATGTCACCTGGAGCTGCTGCCGTGGGTGCCCCCGGGCTGCGGGAGGAAGCGCGCAGCCTGCAGACGGGCTCCTGGTCCCAGCCCTGCCTGCAGCCTGCGTCAGGGTGCTGGAAACCCCCCGTCCTGCCTTATTCCCCGGGGCTGGGGGCGAGGAGGGCTCGGGGAGCAGCACCTTTCTTCCCCCAGCGCTGATAACTGGGTCGTGGCTGGGCTCTGAGCTTGTGCTGGGCTTTGTGGTGCTGATGCCACGTCCGGCTGGTCGCCTCCTGGCTCCGGCTCCGGTTTCCCTGGCCATGGGGAAACGCTCGGTGTTTTTCTGCTTCTCTTCCCTGTGGCGCGGGCAGGAGCGTGGCGTGGGACAGACCCTGCTATGGTTACGGGCGCAAACAAGCCCGCTACACCCCGGTTATTTATATCCCCCGGAGCAGACAGGCCGCCTGCTCCACCTCTCATAAAGGCGAGGGACGGGGGATTTATAAGACACGCTGTTTATACAGCTGCAGATGGTGCGCGGGGAGCTGAGCCTCGCTGTACGGAGCACGGAGCACCGTCCCCAGCCCTGTCCCCAGCCCCACCGCCGCTGGGCTGGGGCAGTTTTGGTCCAAACAGCCGTTTTCCGTGGTGGGGGGACAGCATTGCCAGGCACCCTGTGCTGCTGCCCGGCGCCGTGGGGCCCTGGGGGTGCCATGGTGGGGCCCAGCTGTGCCGGGGAGGGGGGCTGTGCCCTTCAGCAGAGGCTGTTCGCTCGCTTGTCCCCTGGCTGAGCTGGTTATCCTACGGCGCGTGGTGTTTTCCTTCCGCTGAGTTATTGCCGGGCTGTCAGCACAAGCCTCCCTGGTGCTTCCTCGTAGTGAGGGGGAGCAAAGCAGGGTCCTGGGCCAGCATCACCCCCNCCCCCGCCTTCCCCACTTGCTGGGGCTGGGGTACACAGCCTGGCCGGGCTCTGAGCATCACTGTCCCGTCAGCGCTGGCACCGGGGTGCCGTGGCACAGCTTTGCCCAGGCTATGCTGGGGTGCGGCCCCTTTGCCCGGGGGTGTTCAGGTGGGCACTGGGGGGGCCAGCTGGTGTCCCCTCGCCCGATGCTGCTCCTCGCCGGCCGGGGCCGCCCTGGCCCCGCTTCCCCTGAGCTCAGCACCTTTCCCGGCTCGCCTCTTCCTCCGCCGGCACCGCGCTGCCGGAGCGGGCAGGAGCATATGGCGGAGTCCACTCTAATGAAGATTAATGTGAGGAGATTCGCCTTCTCCAACACGGGGCCCCCTGCCCGGTTTTAGTTATTATTTTGGGGAGGAGCGTTCCTGCGGACAGGCTTTGCTCCTGCAGGGGTGAGAGCGGCCGGAGGGGTCCCATCCCTGTGCCCAGGCTGTCATCGGCGCGTCCCCTCCTGTGCAGGGACGTGTGCCAGCAGGGAGGTGTTTGGGAGCCCCTCGGGGAGGGGGCTGCCAGCTGGTGGGGGCCGGCAGTGGAAATTTTATTGGGGAGAGCCGATGCGCCGGCTCAGCAACAACAGCATCTGCTCCCTCTGTCCCCCGGGACCCCGGCAAAGGGGAGCAGGGGGGCAGCAAGGCTCCCGCCAGGTCTTGCCCCGCCATCTCTGCCCCATCCTCGCTTTCCTTGGCAGTGCTCCCTTTTTTTGGTGGGCGGGAAGAGCAGAGAAGTGGGGAGGGAGCACGGGGAGCCTGGCACTGCTGGCACCGCGCGGCGTTTGATGGAGAGCTCGTCTGAGCCCTCGGTGCAGGGCAAAGAGCTGCCGAGAGCGGCACTTCTGCCCCAGAGGGGGGACTGGGGGGGGGACAGCCGGTTCCTGGCTCGCCGAGCTGCCTTCAGGCATCTGACCCTTTCCCTAAGCCGCTTAGGCGCAGCCGGGACGGGGCGTTTGCCCAGGCTTTACAAGTTAATTCCTAGCAGGTGATGTGTTCCCAGAAAGTTTCTTCCCCAGCTGGCCCCGTGGGGCCTCGCATGCCCGTATCCTTCACCAGATCCTGCGGGATGACGGGCGGGGGTGGGAAGCATCCCCCCCCCCCCCAAGGGTGCAGGTTTCCATCGCCACTCCTGCAGCGTGGGTTTGCCGCAGCCTTCGTTGCTCGTGGGGCCAGGTGAGGAGCGGGGTCCGGCTGGGTGCAAAGTCACCACGAGTCGCTGCTGCCCGAGGCAGGGCCACCCACAGCATGTCCCCCGGCAGCAACGTGTGCCCAGGCACCGGAGACCCCCCCCTCCCCGCTCCCCGCCCGGGGCGAGAGGCACAGATCTTTGCAGGCTGGGAGATTTCTGCCTCCTCGTCTGCTTTGTGCTCCGCTGCCCATGTAATTGCCTGCTAAATCCTGATTGTATAATCTTTATTGCTGATGATGCACAAAGCAGAAAGGCTCTGCCCTGGGCTGCTCAGCCGGGGCTTGTCTCACTCCTCCGACCAAGTGGCCGAGGTGCCAACAACCTGCTCGGTGTCCCTGCCCGTGTCACCGCTGCCCTCCCTGCCGGCACGGGCAGGACGGGGGTACCGCTGTGCCGTCGGCTGGCGGGGGAATTAATGGCAGAACTGCTGTGCCGGAGGAAAAGGGCTCGATTAATAATTCAGAAGGAAGAAGGAGCCGGCTCCAGCCTTCTGCCTTGCAGATGGGGAGCGCCTGGGAGAGGAGCATCGCGGGGGGCGGTCGGGGCTGCGACACCCCCGGCCCCTTTGGTGCTGGAGCGGGCAGGCGGTGTCACTCCAGCTCTCCCTGCTCCATGCTCTGGATCCAGCCCTTCTCCTGCTCCCTGGGGTTTCTCTGCCATCCGCCCCATCTCCAGTTTCCCCTCGTGGTGGTTGTGGGCAAGGGGACCTGCCTGTCCCCTTCGGGCTGGGTTCTGAGCTGGGCGCTGCCCCGCTATGGGCGCGGGGCACTCGGCAGCCCCCTCACGCCATGCCCGGGTTTGCAGAGCCCCCAGCCCTGCATGCCACAAACTGTGGGTTCGGTGGGTGCTTGTATCCCCAGGCTGGCTCCCCGCACCCCCAGCACTGGGTCCCCTTGGCCCGGGGGGTCCCACAGAGGACACAGAGCATCGTCCCCTCTCCCCAGCGTCACCCCGCCAGTGCTGGGACAGGTGTGTGGGTCGGGTCTGGTTTCATCCTTTGGCCACCCCTGGCAGCCGGTTCGGCTCTCAAGCTCCGTGTCAGCAACAAGAGCAAAGGGGAAGGGGCTCCCGAGCGAGTGTCGGGCAGCAGCTCCCTGAGCCGAGCCCCCCGCGCTCTCTGGAGCACCACTGATGGGTCCCATGGGCATGGCTCACCGTGGGGAGATGGTGCTGGGGGGGCGAGATGGGTGCCAGGACAGGGTGCCAAGGCCGCCTCGCTTGCCCTGCTGGCCTCAGCCATGGCCACCCCGGTGCTGCCGGCGGTGCCTTCCCGCAGTGCCGTGGGGCTGCGGTGCCCGGGGGGTGCCCAGAGCCCCCCGTGCCGTTACGGAGCCGGCTCGGGCAGAGCGGTGGCCCTTTGCATGCCGTCACGTGGGCTGGTGGCACGAGCCCTCCGCTTTCCATTTTTAGAATCGCTGGATCAGGGGAAAAAATGTATTTTTGGAGTTTCATTTGCTTCAGCTTCAGAGTCTATTTTTTTTTCCCCTCCTTACTTTAAATGGGCCAAAGCCCCTCGTCTCTTAACCCAGCTCTCGGGGACAAATAGCCCCAGAGCAGCTCCCTGTTAACTCTTCCCCTGGGTCGGCTGTTCCTGGGTGGCCTCCCTGTCCCCAGCAGGTCCCCACGGTGGCAGCGATGCTGGGGACAGTCAGGAGAAGCTCTGGTCCCCCTTCTGCAGCAGCAGCCGCCCTGCTGCGGTGCGGGACCCCCCGTTTTCCTCCTTGCCTTTAATTAGGGGTTGTTTTGCCCAGGGGGGAGGCTGCAGGGCTGTGGAAGAGCCTTGCACTGAGCCCCGCGGCCGCTGGAGCCTGGTCCTCCTCCTCGATGCCTGCGGGGCTGCCCGGGGACATGTGTGCCACCAGCCTGCGCTGGCACATGGGTGCCCTGCAGGGCTGGTCCCCATCGCAGGGGGGCACAGGGCTTGGGGGGCACCACACACAACCCTGGGCCATGAGCCTATGCCGGCTGTGCCGGGGGGATGCTCGGGGTCGGAGGGGTCCTGCTGCAGGCTCGGTGCCCTGCCCCGGGGGGGTGCTGCCTGCGCTGGGCATCCCGGTGCCACGGGCAGGCTTCGGGCACAGCCCTGCCTCCGCACCCACGGGCAGCTGCTCCTGGGCTCCCAAACTGCTCCATGCCACCATCTAGGGGCAAACTGTGTCCCCGGTGGCTCGGCCACAACCACAGAGGTCTCGGCTGGGGGCGACAGGCGGCGGAGTGGGGGCCAGTGCTGCAGACCGGGATGCCCCCAGGCGGCTCTGGTGCCCACACCGGCACGCTCTCGTTCCAGATTCCTCCTCGTCTTCAGCTGCTTGGTGCTGTCGGTCTTCTCCACCATCCAGGAGCACCAGAAACTGGCCAACCAGTGCCTCTTCATCCTGGTAAGCGGGGAGCAGGGCTGTGGCTCGGACTCCCCCTCATGGGATCATGGACAAAACCCCTCCCACCCCCTCCCCAGCCCAGGTGTCACTATTGATCGTTGGTGTTACCCACGGCAGCCTCTCCAGCACGCCTGGGAGAAGCTGCAGGGTGGCCGTGCTGCTGCGGGTGTCCCATCACTGCAGCTGGACCTCCGCGGTGCGGAGAGGCATAAACCTCTGGAAAAGGCAGGGCAGGAGGGGCTAAAAAAGGCAACTTTCCCCCAAACTGTCACAAACGGCTGACGCTGGGGTTTCTCCGAGTGATGGAGACTAAATTGGGAAGGTCCTTGTGACTTTCCCGCAAGTAAGCAGAACGGGGGCTTGTTTGTGCGGGAGGTAGGAGGACAATGCTGACGGCGGAGGAAAAGGACCCAGCTCGGTGTGAGCTTGGCAGAGGGAGGAGAGCCGGGCTGCTCAGACAGCCTCGACGGCTGCGGCTCCCGTCTCGCCGCCCCGATTGCCCCGGGGACGGCTCCAGACACGGCCGTGCCAGGAAGGTGGCCTTGGTGGGGGACACCACGCTCCCCCCTGCACCCTCCTCAGCACCAGCATTTCATTTTTTCCCCCTCAAAGCCACCCACCCAGCTGAGTTCCCCACGCCATCCTGCCTCTGTCCTCCCCCCCTCGCCCTCCTGACCCTGCTCCCCCCCCCCGGCAGGAGTTCGTCATGATCGTGGTGTTCGGCATGGAGTACATCGTCCGCGTCTGGGCGGCCGGCTGCTGCTGCCGCTACCGGGGCTGGAGGGGTCGCTTCCGCTTTGCCAGGAAACCCTTCTGCGTTATAGGTACTGGGAGGGTTTGGGGGGAGCACGGGGATTTGGGGACTTGCAGTGTCACCCACGCCCCCGACCCTCGCTGTCCCTTAGATTTCATCGTCTTCATCGCCTCGGTGGCCGTCATCGCCGCCGGCACCCAGGGCAACATCTTCGCCACCTCGGCGCTGCGCAGCATGCGCTTCCTGCAGATCCTGCGCATGGTGCGCATGGACCGTCGCGGCGGCACCTGGAAGCTGCTGGGCTCTGTCGTCTATGCCCACAGCAAGGTGAGAATGCGGGGTCCCGGCATGGCCCCCCCCCACCTCCCCGATCCCCTCTCACCCCTCTTGCCCCGGCAGGAGCTCATCACCGCCTGGTACATCGGCTTCCTGGTGCTCATCTTCTCCTCCTTCCTCGTCTACCTGGCTGAGAAAGACGCCAACGCTCAATTTGCCACCTACGCCGACTCCCTGTGGTGGGGCACGGTAAGCCCGGCCGCCGTGGCCCCCCAGGCCCGGGAGGGGACGAGGAGGGTGGGATGGGGCCGCGGCGGGGGAGCTCCCTCCAGGCCTCCCCCTGCTCTGCCCCCGCGCAGGTCACCCTCACCACCATCGGCTACGGGGACAAGACGCCGCAGACGTGGCTGGGACGGATGCTGGCGGCCGGCTTCGCCCTGCTCGGCATCTCCTTCTTCGCGCTGCCCGCTGTGAGTAGGACTGGGTAGAGGGTCCCCACACCTCCTGCCCTGCAGAAATCGGGGAGAAGGGGGAAAAAATCCACCCCTGCAGCAGGAGGGTCCCCATCTCTCCTGGCTGGCGGTGGCAGCGTGGCTGGCACCCATGGACCCCATCCCCTCCCGTCCCCAGGGGATCCTGGGCTCCGGTTTCGCCCTCAAAGTTCAGGAGCAGCATCGGCAGAAGCACTTCGAAAAGAGGCGGACTCCGGCGGCGAACCTGATCCAGGTAGAGCAGGGCTGGCATGTCCTGCCCCCTCCCTTCCCGGGGATGCTCCGCTATCCCCCCCCATCTCCTCTGCCTGGCCCAAACTCCTGACCCCCGGTCCAGCAGCTGCCTCCTTTGGGCCGGACTCTGCCTGTGGTGGCCAGGGGGGGATGGAGGGAGCCGGCGCCGGGGGTTTTGCCTCCCGACCCCGCAGGGGCTGATCCCCGTGCCCGCGGGCTCTCGCTCCCGTGCAGGCTGCCTGGCGCCTGTACTCGACGGACGTCAGCCGTGCGTACCTGACGGCCACCTGGTGTTACTACGACAGCCTCCTGCCCTCCTTCAGGTAGGCAGGGTGCGGGCGAGGGCTGCGGGGCTCCCGGGGGGGCCCAGGCTGAGGAGTGACCTGGGCAGTCCCTGCCATGAGGGGCCACCTGGAACCACCGAGGGCTCAGTGGGGCTGAGCGTCACGGATGCCTTGCTCAGCCCCGGGATGCCGGAGCCCCAGCACAGCATCTTCCAAAATGCCCAACACCATCCTCCATCCTCACCATCCTCCCAGCCCGCAGCGCCCATCCCACCCTGTCCCCTCTTGCCCCATCCATAGCCTTCCTCCAGCACCACCGTGGGGAAGAGGACAATGCCGCCAGCCACAGGGAACTCGTGGCCGGAGCAATGGAGCTGCAGCCGGCCGGGAGCCAGCTCTGAGTGTGGCGGCAGAGGGGATGGACCCAGAGGGTCCGTCGGGGAGCCCCGTGCCCCGTCCCTGCAGCATTCTCCCCTTCCGTGTCCTCTGGGACGTTGCCCCCACGGGTGGATTGAGGACTCTCCGAAGCTTTTCCGGATGCCCTGTGTGCCGCAGCCCTGCCCTCCTGCCTCTGCCCGAGCGTCCTGCCCTGCTCCGTCCATGTGTTTCTTTGCAATGACAATTTTACTGTTCCGTTTCACTCTTTGTTTTTTCAAAGACAGGGCTCTTAACAGCGGCGGCCGCGAGTCCCTCTGCTCCCCGAGGAGATCCGCCTTCCCGTGCATGGCTGCCGAGCACGGGGCCGGGCTCTCCCGGCGTGGGCATCACGGGGGCCTCCGCCAGCCCCTCCTGCTTTGCCAGGAGCCGTTTCTCCAGCAGCAGGGAGCTGAGATAGGGCCAGGCTCCATCCCTGCCGGCTCTGAGCCTCCCCCCTGCTCCGGCAGCACCCGGACCCCCAGATCAGATGGTGGCAGGTCCCCGTGTCCCCACCTCGCAGCAAGGGTGGTCAGCCTGCCCGAACCATCCCTCTCGGCACGAGTCCAACCCCTCTGCCGGTGGCCAGCCTCTGTGGGACCCTTACCCAGCACCCCCCTGCCCAGCACCATCACCCCCAGGTGCTGGCAGCGGGTGTCGGAGCTGTTAAGAAACTGTCTTTGTAAAGAAAATGCTGGTTTTTGCTTCTTGTTTTGCTCTGGTTTTGCTTTGGTTTGCACAGAGGGGGCTCTGCTCTGCTCAGCCTTGGTTTGCTCATCTCGTTTTGCTTTGGAAAGCTTAATTTCTCCATGTTTTTATTTAACCCCAACCCCAGAGAGCTGGTCCTAATGTTTGAGCATTTACACCGAGTCCGCAACGGAGGATTTAGGAATTCAGAGGTGAAAAAATTGCCCGACGGAGCCCCACCGCCTTATCACTCCTTCACCCCTGGCCAGAAAAGCATCAGCCCTGCCGCTTGCTCAGGGGAAAGGTAGGAGGGGGCAGCCCCGCGGCCCCGCGTTCTCCCTCCTCTCTGTCCTCTCTTCTCTGCTCGTCTGTGTCCACCCGTGGTGCCACCGTGGTGTCTGTCACCGCCAGCCCGGACCCCAGGGGAGCAGCCCCCGGCCCCGCTCCCCCCGGCGCCGTGCCGGGGCACCCGTCCTGCTCTGCCGCTGGCTGCGACACGGCTCCCACCTCCGGAGGGGACACGTGTGGTCCCCGCAGACGGACTCTGGGCTGTTGTACCATCATGAAGCCTCTTGCAACATTCAGCTCCACCTCGCTGACCTTTTTGGGGTGGCCACGGCACCGGGACCTTGTACGGGGGACCCAAGTGTGGCCAGAAATGATGGCAGTGCCGCTGGAGCTGTGTGGCCCTGCTGCGGACCAAGGCAAGGAGCAAAACCTGGTGCCTGCAGTCCAAGATGGGCTTCCCGTGCCCACAGCAGTGGGGAGCAGCGGTGCTGAGCTGCCCCAGTGCCGACAAGAAGAGACAAGAGGGTTTGGGGCTGCTGTGCTGTTGGCGGCAGCTGCTCTGCATCATGTTCCTGGTCCGCTGTGGCCCAAAAGCATCCTGGGGACCCCGGAATGCCACCACGGCTGCTGGCCTGCGTGGACATCGGCATGGTGCGGGACCCTGGGCCAGCATCAGGGTTAGGTGGGAGAGGGAGCGCTGCTCCTCAGTGGCATCGTGCCTCAGTTTCCCCTGTGGTACCGGAGACAGGGCCGCAGGGGGTCTGGCACGGTGTGGGGATGTGCCGAGCCGTGGGGCTGCGGCTTCCCCACTGCGGGCATAGGGCAGAGGGGGACCCGCTCCCCCCGTCGCCCCCCAGGTGAGTATGGGCTTGGGGGGCTCCTCCCTGCGGCAGCACCAGCCGGGGCTCGGTTTCCCGGTGAAGAGCCGGGAGCTGGCAGGGGAAGGACTGTCACCCCCCAGCCGTCCCACGCAGGGGGGCCCAAGCCTTCCCCCATCTCCGCGAGATCACCTCTCATAACATCTCATCTTCTCTCTCTCCTCCCCTCTCCTGCTCACCCTCCTCCTCTCCATCCCTCCGACCTCCCCCCGAACCTTCTCTGCCCCCCCCGTTCACCCCCAAGCTGGAAGGAGGAGGACGTGCAGCCCCACAAGTGCTTACGCCTCAGGTAACGTTCGCCCCCGGCAGCGGCCGCAGAGCCCCAGCGGTGGTCGCAGGGTCACCAAATTGCTTTTCGGCAGCTCTGCCACTGAGAAGCCGGACTTTCCTCTGCTGGGCAGGCGGCAGTGTTTATGCAGGACCTACACAAGCAACTTCACTGGTGCCTCTTGCCTCCACAGCAGAGAGGGGTACCGTGGCCGGGTCCCCGGCGGCGGGCAGGGACCCTGTGCTGGGGTGCGGGCATGCCGGGGGGGTCGGGGATGAGGTGGCCCGGGATGCCGCGCTCCCTCCCGGCCACGGGCTAACTCTTGTTTTCTCCTGTGTCTCTGCCCTGACCCTCCAGCCCCATCTTTAGTGGTAAGAGGAGGCTCTTGCGGACGTGGGGCACATGGAGACGGAGGTACTGCGTCCCCGCGCAGGGCCGGGGAGCGCCGGGGTGCATGGTGCGCCATGCAGGGCTGGCTGCGGGGGTCCCAGGGGGCTGAGGCAGAGGGGGTAGAGGCCGAAGAGTGGTCCTTCTGCAGGGCAGGGGGGTTTGTGCATGGCCTGGGCTGAGCTGGCTGTCCCCACTGCCCCCCACTGGCTCCAACAGCTCGCCCTGCCTCAGTTTCCCCCTCTGTGCAGCATGGATGAGGCTGGTCCATTGGCCGTGCTGGGTTTGCCAAGTCCAACAGCAGCAAACAGGCACTCTGGTGTACCCCATCCCGCATCTCTGCCACAGCCTGGTCCCCCCCCTGGGACACAGCCCTTCCCGTCCTCCGGCACAGCCCGGCACCACCGCGTGCCACTGGCTGCGGGGGCTTGTGGCAGCCCTGCCTGCCTGCGACCAGCTCGCCAGCAACTTGCGAGCCGGTAGCCCAGCACCCTGCTGTACCCCTGCCTTGCCCTGGGTCTCCCGGCCCAGGAAATCCAGGAGTGCTCCGCACAGGCCGGGGTTTCATGGAGTCGGTTGTGCAGCGGGCGTGGGGTTTGCTTTGTGTCCTCCGTGGCTTCGGCTTCCTCCGCCTGCGGGTCTGTGCGTCTGCTTGGCCGCTGTGCGTGTCCCAAGGTGTGCTTGTGGTCCTGCATCACGCAGAGGGCAGCACCAGGTGATGTTTTTGTGTAGGTCCTACATAAATGATGCCCGTTCGTCCCCCTGAAAAGCCAGCAGAGCGGCTGGTTTCAGGAGCAGAGCCCAAGTTGGGGCAGGAGGGGAGCCTGAATTGGGTGGTGCAGCCTGGAGGAGGAGGAGGAGGAGGAGGAGGAGG
>VWZL01003275.1:191666-221747 GCA_013396915.1 Stercorarius parasiticus
GGTGGGCTGCACGCGTGTGGATGGGGCGTGCACACGCGTGTTGTGGTCCCGGGGGTGTGTGGGGGTGCCTGCGTGTGCAGGTGTGTGGCTGGCGTGTGCCCGCACACGCGTGCATCGGTTCGCGCGGGCTGTGCCTGCGTGCGCGGGGCTGGCGCGTTCACGCGTGCACACAAGGGGTGTGTGCGTGCGTGCGTGCGGGTGCGTGGGCAGTGCACGCGTGCACAGCGGTGGGCGCCGGGGAGCGCGCACACGCGTGCGTGGCACACCCCTGTGCAGGGTGCGCGTGCTCCCTGCCAGCAGCCGTGTTGCACACACGTGCAAGGCCTTGGCGTGGCATGTTCTGCAGGGGCGTGGGGGGGGGGCGGATGGGACGCAGGGAGACCTGGAGCATCAGCGCCGGGTGAGAAATGGGGCTGGCACATGCTGTGGTTGCACAAACGTGGCACAAGTGTGTGTGACATGGAGGATGTCACACTCCCAGAGCCATGGTGGTGTTTGGGCGGGGGGCTGCTGAGCTGCAGGCCATGCACAGACGGGATAAACCTGACCATCTTGGTGGTCCATGGGCAACTGAGAGCAGCCGGCACAGACGCCCCTCTGCAGCCTGGATCCTGCCCAGGGCAGAGCCCACCAGGAGCATGGGAGCTCTGGCGTGGAGGGGACAGAGTGTCATTGTCACCGAGCCCCAGCCCCGCAGCGAGGTGCCCAGCAGGATGCGGCATGGCCTCGCTGCCACGCTGCGGGAGCGACGCAGCTGGAAATGCAGCGTGTTCCATTGCCACCCTGCCTACCTCCGCTGGCCGCATCCTGCTGTGTGCTCCAGGTGCCCTGTGCTCGTCCCCGGGGGGACACGGGTCTCCGGGGAGCCCCTCGCAGCCTCTTGTCTGGAGCCAGGCGTGACAGAGGCAGAAAACTCTTAGCAGGGGGACCAGGACCAGTGCTCAGCACCCCGGGGATCTGCAGCTCAGCACCAGCCCTCATCCAGCCCTGCACCGCTGGAAGAGCAGGGTCGGATCCACCAGAGGCCTTTGTGCAATTCAGCTCCCTCCCTCCCTGGTGTTCCCTTTTCCCGGTTCTCCCCTGCAGCCCGCCAGTGCCCGACCCGGCGTCCCCAGGCAGACACTCATCCCCTCTGGGTCAAGGCTGAGAGAACACACACCAGCTTCTCCGGCTGTTCGTTATCCCAGGGAGAAAAGCATCATTAGCTCAGACATAACTGGAGGATATTCCAGAACCCGTCTCTGTAAATACAGATCATCGCGGCGGCTGCAGCACAGCAGAAGGGCGATCCCAAACCCGCGGCTCTCTGGGTCGCGCTCCCTGCTTCCCGCGAGGTATTTGCTCCCGCAGCTGAATAGGTCTGCACGCTTGATATACTTCCAAATTTCCGAACGCTTCGCTTGTCACCAGCTACCGCTGCCCTGCGAGCGATGCGGGATGCGATGCGGGATGCGATGTGGGATGTGCTGCCTGCGCGGTTGCCTGCGGGCTCTGCCCTGGCCCCAGTGCCGGCTGCGGCGCAGCCTGGCTTGCATCCCGCTGTCCTGCAAGAGCCCCATGCCACCAGGCCTGGCCACGGCCCGTGGTCCTGCATGTAGCATCACCCTCTGCCTGCTGCTGCCCTTCCAGTGATGGAATCGTTGCCATCCTCCGCGTCACCCCCTGCCCCAGGTTCCCCGCTGCTGCGGGCAGCATCGCCAAAAGCCTCCTCTGCCCCCGCTGGGACCCTGCCCGCGGCAAGGAGGGGCTGGAGGGCTCTGGCGCCGGGGTGGGGGCTGAGCTGCGGGAGCCGGAGGCACCCACTGTTACCAGGACAACTGGGTGCTCTCTGTAGCTGCTTGTTGCTGCTGCATCCCTGCAAACCTCCCCCCAGCCGCAGCCTGAGCTCCGCCGCTGGCCGTGCCCCCAGCCCAAAGCAAACAAGAGGGGTGCTCAGCCCCCCGCCAGCCCCCTGGGCCAGGCAGAGCTGGGGAAGGCGCTGGAGACCCTCCCCCCCAGCCAAAAGAAAGCACCTCCCCGGTGATCCGTGCGAGCGCCCGGAGCCCCCCCAGCATCCTCCGCACCCCTGTGAACTGCTGGGATGTGAGGAAAACACCCATCAGGGCGCGCTCGGCCTCATCGGTGCCCGCGGGTGCGGGGGGGCCGGGTGTCGGCGCAGGCAGAGCAGCTCGCAGGGCGTAATTAGAGCAGCGCCCGCGCGCGCAGAGGTTGTAACACCCGGGCTTTGCCTGCTGGATGGGAATTAGACCTGTCCATTAAGGCTATAATAACCCGCCAGGTTGACACAAGGTCCCTGGTGCCGCCACGATCATTATGCCGGTGCTGCCGCCGTGGCTAACAGCAGCCACGGACACCGCCGGGACACCCAGCGCTGGGCAGGGACCGGCCGAGCCCCCAGCGCTGGCTGGGGGGGTCCCCATGCAGCCCGCACTGTTGCTTTTCCAACACGGGGCTGTTATTTCCCCTTCGCTTGGCACAGAAATCAGGGACAGGGGGAGTCATCGAGGTGGCAGCCACTCCGTGCCCAGCCCTCGGTGAGGGTTCAGGGAAGAGAGTGAGCCCGGCTCCTGGCCAGGGGCATGTGGGGATGCTGCAACAAGCCCCCAAGCTCCCGTGGCCCCCGATGGGCCCGATCCCCAGGGCTCGTCTCCCCTGAGCTGGGCACAGAGCAGCAGCTTTTCGGAAAGGCTTAGCAGGAGCATCTCAGCTCGAACCGCGGGGTGAGGCGGGAGCAGGAGGCAGCCCCCGAGAAGCTGGTAACCGCAGCCGCCTGTCTGAACCGCTTCCCATAAACTTCGCCGCGAATTGCTCCGGTGGAAAACCAAAAGCAGCGGTAAACAGGGAAGTTTGGTTTGCAAGATAATCCGCTGTGATAGGAAGAGGCAGTAAGTGCCGGCGGAGGAGCCTTCGGTGCCCGCGGCCGGGACGGAGGGACCGTCCCCACGCCGGCTGCCCGTGGCCGCCACTCACCTCCCAGGAACCTTCACGGGAAGTTTTGTGCTCGCAGTGGCAGGGAGAAAAGCAAAGGCAAAGGAGCGGCGGAAGCCCGTGCAATGAGGAGAAGAGGAAGGATAGGAATAACCTCTGAAATAAATTTCACTTTGAGCTTTTTTACGGAGGGCGGAGCGCTGCCGCAGCCAGCAGCCCATCCCCAGCGGCTCCCAGACCTACGGCTGTGGCCACTGTGCCCGGGAAGATCGGTTTCAGCTCAGCGTCTTCGTTTTGATTTTTCCAGGCGCTTTGTGTGCTGAAAGACGGGCTGGGGCTGATCCCGTGTCCGTCTGCGCCAAGGCGGAGATGACGCCCTCGGCATGAGGCAGGGCAGCGTGAAGGGCTGGAGGCGCTGGGCCAGGCCTGCTGGGGAGAGCCTGGAAGACATTGGGAGAAACCGGGAGAGTTTCTGCCGTGCAGAGGCTGCCTCCTGTGCCTGTGGGATCAAGGGATGAGCATCGGTGGGGAGCTGGTGTGTGGGACACCCGTGGGATTTTCACCTCTGGGTCTCCACACACCGGAAAACAGCTCTGCTCCATCCCGGGGTTCAGGCAGGATAAATGCCTGTGGATCCCAATGTGCTGGGAGATCCTCCCGGAGCCGGAGCAGCCCGGCAAGGAGCAAGCTCCAAACCAGCTCTGCCTGCTCCCTGCCTGCTCCCTGCCTGCTGCCTGCCCACCCCAGCCCTGCCCACTCCCCCCGCAGGGCTGCCTGCAGCCTCCGGCCACCGGAGCCATTTCACCGCCTCGAGCGGCAGCGGTAGCCGGAGCGCGCCTGCACACGAGCAACCGCCCAAAAGCAAGAAACTTTGCATAAATATTCATCTCGATTAATATACATGAGGCTGCAGAGAGCCCGGCTGAAGCCGGCAGCGGGGATGTTATCTCGGCTGCTCAGCCTGGCCGTGTTCAACACCGGCACCTGACGGGTTCTCGCAGCAGGAAAACCCAGAGGCTGGATGTTGGGAAGCCGCCCAGCCACATCCCCTGTCCCCTTCTCAGCAAGGGGGTGGCATCTGCGGGGGCCTCTCCCCCAGGGGGCTGGAGCCCCAGTGCCTCCCAGTAAGCCGTGAACTGGGATCACGGGTGCAGGAGGCTGCGGGAGACGGGGGCAAATGCTGCCCGGGTCCCCTTTGCCTTGGGCGCTCTGTGCTTTGCACCCCCTCGGTGACAGCCCCGCGGAGGCACGGGGACCGCAGCCATGGGCAGTCAGTCCCTGCCATGGCGTGGTGGCACTGAGACCACCGTGCCAGCGCTCCCCACCCCTGGAGCCTGCAGGGAGATGGGTCTGGCTATTTTCAGCCCCCACCAGGGGGAAATTGAGGCACGGGCAAAAGGACAGGCCCGGGGCTGGCGGAGGCGGCGGTGGCAGGGGCAGCAGCTCGGTCCCGGCCCCGTGGCAGCCGTGGCACGGTGACGCCGAAGCCAGGTTACGTGTGGCTCCTCCGGGGACTCCGCCTCTGTCACTCCGCCAGCAACCCGGGGCATAAACAAGTGCCTGACATTTCCACACCGCCGCCAGGCCCCTTGGATAAAAGCAGAACATAATTAGCAAATTAATCAGGAGACAATAGCCGGGGGATCTAGTGCTTCCGAGCTGTCATTAGCTCCGTGCGGGGCTGACCCAGGGCATGTTCGGGGCCAGGCGAAGCGGGGACGGCTGCGCTCGGCGGAGGAGCAAACGCTGTCCCCGTGTCCCCGCCAGGCTGGTGGCCCCTGCCACATCCCCCCCCCGCCGTGGCAGTCGTGGCAGGGGGGACGGCTGGCATTTCGTGCCCTGGCAGGAACCTGGGAATGAAACCTTCAAAGGGCAGCACCTCGCCTCGCTCATCAGAGCATTTAAAAAGCCTGAATCGCAGAGAATTTGCATTCGGCTTATTAGACGCCCTGCAAATACGGCGAACCTCGTTCAAACACATTTCAGTGATAAAATGATATTGACTCTGAGTAATTAAAAATCATTTCCATATTCAAATACAGCTGATTGAGGAGAAATGGCTTCCTTTTAATTGCCTGGAGGGGAATTATCAACTTTTGGAGCGCGCAGCTCGGCAAATGCATCTTCACTTGGCAGCCTGCGAAAGGCCCGTGGAGGAGGGGGAGGAGGAGGAGGAGGAGAGGAGGAGGAAGAGGAGGTGTAGGAAGAGGAGGAGGAGGAGAAGGAGGCGTAGGAAGGCTGGCAGGCAGGCAGCGCTCAGGGTGAAGGTGCGATCGGTGAGGCGAGGAGCCGGGCAGATCCTGCCGCCCGCGAGAGGTGCTTCCCTCGCGCGCCTGCACGGTCCTCAACCCCGAAACGATGCTGTCCTTCCTCTCCCCTCCTCCACGGGACCTGCCCGGGGAAAACGTGGCCTCCCCGCCCCTGTGGCAGCAGGGTTATGAGGCTGCACCGTGCTGGGGGCTCCGGATAGCCCCAAATTCCCCGATGCTCAGGATGGGATGCTCTGGGTGAGCTTTGAGCAGCTCTGGTCCTGCACAAGCCCACGGCAGCGAGAAGGTCAGGGACATGCCCCAGCACCGGTAACAGCCCCGCAGTGCTGGTGACAGCCCCTTGCCGCCCCATCTGGCTTATTTGCGAGTGTCAGGGGAGCTCCTGGAGGCTGCGTTTCATCCCCAAAATCCCCCCTCCAAACCCCCCCACTGCAGCCAAGCTGCCACCGGCGCAGCCCCTCTTGTACCCCCTGCTGCCCAGGTGCCACCACGCTGTCGCCACCGTCTAGTGTCCCCAGAGCACCGGCTGGGATGGCCAGGCTCCCTGGGCGCGGAGCTCTTCGGGCCACATTTCAGAGCCCCTCCAGCACCTCCCAGCAGGATTTTGGCCTCCGCTTGGTTTCCTATGGAAACCAGGCTGCAGCTCGGCTCAGCCTCCGCACACGTGGGTGTGCACGGGGGACGTGGGCGTGCACGGGGACATGGGTGCCCCACACCCTCCATCTCCAATCCCGGCTCTCGCTGGTGTGGCAACGCTCTGTGCGGAGCATGGAGCCTCCCAAACGCCCGAGGTTTGGGAGGAGCAGAGCACCCGCTCCGGGGGGTCCCTGGGGAGCGAAGCTGCTGGGGGCGATGCAGGTCCCCGCACCGTGAGGATGCTCCATGCCGCCTCCCCAGCCCCCAGGACCCGGCCAGGGCTGCTTGGCACCCGGCACAGCGGGGTCTGGGTCTGGCCTCCCCTGGGGCTCCGTGTGCGGCAGGAGGAGGGCTCAGCCCCGGCTGTCCCCGTGCCCCGGTGACATGCTCCCCGCTCCCCGGTGGCTCGGCCGTTTCCACGCTCCGTTGCCCTTTGAGCGGATTTGAAAGTGCACTCGCTTTGCTCTCATTGATCCCCTCTCGCCCGGAGCTGTCGCTCGCTCCGTGGGGACGGACCATACCGGAGCAAAGCCCTGTGCCCCGTGTCCTAAGCTACAGGGGACACGCAAGAGCCCCCTTTGTGCACCAACCCCGTGCCAGGCAGGGACATGCAGCACCGCGGGGTGCATCCAGAGCCCGGCACTGGGCCAGGGAGATGGGGACGATGGGAGGGGGGTCAGCCCTGCAACCCCCCCAGACAGCCCTGCTCCCACAGAGCTGCTCTGCCTCAGCCCCACGTGCCACCTTCTCCTCCGAGTGAATTTTTAGCCCTGGATTTGGGAAAGGCAGAGGGGCCACCATCGTTAGCATCAAACAGAGCCATCGCATCTGGTTCCTCCAGCAGCCTCTGCAAAAAATGCCCCTAAATGGACCATTATCCATAGACGATGAGCCGACCAGCAGGAGAGATGCCCCGCGATCAGCCGGTGAAGGAAGAGGCAGGAGAAGTCTCCTTGGAGAGCGGAGGGGCAGGCAGGGGGTCGTGCATCCTCTGCCTGTGCTGGGCTGGCCGGGGAGCAGGAGGAGCAGGAGGAGCAGGAGGAGCAGGAGCAGGAGGAACAGGGGGAGCAGGGGGAGCAGGAGCAGGAGGAGCGGGCAGCGAGCCGGGCAGCGCTGCCTCCGCATGGGCTTTGCCCCATGACGGGCGCGGAGACACCGGAGGCGCATGGGTAGCGGACCAAAGACGACATATGTGCCAGCTCCAGCTTCCAGGCCAGCCTGTGGTCACTCATTAAGCTCACGCTGATGAATTTTCCAGCCGGGGTTGCCCTGATGAACCCCAGGAAGGTCCTTCCCTCCCAGCAGCGCTCCCGCTGCGCAGCCGGTCAGAGCACCAACCCCAGCTCGCAGACCAGCCGCTGGCGTGCGGGGCGAAGGCGGCCCCGGAAAGTTTATGGACGTGATTTTTTTTTTTTTTAATAACCCAGAGCCAAAGGCACTAAATGTGCTTGAAAAGCATCAGGGAGAGCCCGCTGTGCTCCTGCGGCTCCGGGAGCTGGGCTTTACAGGGACACCGGTCCTGAGAACATGGACAAAGCCAGACTCGTGGGTACGACGCGTCGCTCGCAGGAGTTGCCGATTCCTCCCAGGCCCCTTCATCCCGCAGGGTTACAGTCCCGGATCCCACATCCGGGTTCCCCGTAGCCTTGATCCACGGAATCACCGCGGTGGGAGCGGGGTCATGCACCGGGGCCGTCTGTCCCCGTGGGACGCTCGCCCTGCCACCCACGGCTTGCAAGGGAAAAAATATTGAAGATAAAGCCAGAGTCAGAGGAATTAAAGAACCGTAATTAAAGAAAATTTTGCAGCGCGTTGAAGACAGAATAGGATCATTGTGTTTGCCTCCCACATCCCAGATGGATGCACGAGGGCTGCAGACAACGTCGGAGCGTGTGGAGAAGAGGAGAGGAAGGGAGTGAGCTAGACCGGGACGCGTGTGAGCAGAAATTGAATTTTTATCAGTTTCTATGTAGATTGTGTTTATTCATCTGTCTCCTATCCATCTCCCCCTGCATCTCCCTATTTCTTTTACAAAATTACTTTCCTCCTTTGGCCTAATTTTGTTTGTACAGATAGCAGCTGCTTTCTTCCATTTCTGCATAAAAAATATCATCGTAAATGAGGTGCTATATATCCCCGGCAGAAGTTTTAGCAGCCACCCAGAGCACATTAACCTTTGGCTCCTGCAGGGCTGCATTTCCATCACAAAAAGCTAAGGCTTGCTGCCGGCCCTTGCAGAAAAGGTTCCTGCCACCTCTGCCACCGCGTGTGGCTGCGGCGCCCGGGGGGTCACAGAAGATGGGCGAATTGCCCCAAAACTGGCCCAGGTGCCCCAGGTGACACCCTGCTGCAGTGGGAGCAGCACCCTGCGCTGGCTCGCTCTGCCTCATATCCATGAAGCGTTCTGCCACCAGAGGGGAACGGAGCCAGGATCATCCAGAAAACCATTAAGGGTGTTTCTTAGTGGTACCTGTCACCTGGCCTCTCCCTTCGTGCCGCCGGCAGAGCCCGATTCTCCGGGAAGGTCAAGGAGAGATGCCCAGCAGCAGCCCGGGTCGCAGGCGAGTCCGGAGCAAAGCCTCAGGGTGCTCCCGAAAACCAGGAGCCCTGGAGAGGGACCAGCAGCCAGGTGGGACGCAGCACCCCACGGCAGGACCTGACCCCCGTGTCCCTGGGTGCCACGGGGACAGCATCTCGCTGCGGTAGCCAGCGCCTCCAGACCCAGCTCCAGACCCAGGGCCAAGCTGAGCGCGTTTCTCCCACGCACAAACCCCCAACAGCCGCCGCTCAAGTCCCACAAAGCCAGAGAAAAATTCCCAGCGAGCCCCCGGCTCCGGCAGTAACTCCTGGGGAGACGCAGCCGGCTCTGCCAAAGGGATGTGGTCCCCAGGAGGACTTTGCTGTCAGAGGGGGAGTGCAGCCGCCCCCCCTGCGCGGGGAACCGGCCGCTCTCGGCGCCGCCTCAGCAAACAAAATTGCTTTGTGTTGTGCCTTGCATTAGGGAAACTCAACTGCGCAGCGTGATTGATTCCCCCCCAGGGTCCACCATTAAAAATGTATGGAATTACTCATGCAAAGTCCCACTTACACATGGGTCTTTTGTGAGGACATTAAAATACCAGCGTTTGTCAGTCACTTACCCACTGTTTGCGATTTGCTCCCATTTATTATCATGAACAAACCGGCATTGATTCTATTTTCGACTCCTTACACGTCACGCTGAGCTCCCAGGCTCCCCGGCGGGGCGGCGCGTGCTCGGCACAGCGCGGCTCCGGCCCCCCCATACCCGCTATAGGCACAGCCCCCGCCGTACCCTACTCTGCCATGGGCAAAGCCCACCCGGGGGGAGGCTGGGAGAGCATCAGGATGCTCAGGATCAGGTCCCCCATCCTCTCCCAGCTCCTTCCCCACCTCTGCTGGGGGCAAAGCCCACCCGGGGGGGAGTCTAGGAGAGCATCAGGATGCTCAGCATCAACCCCTCCATCCTCTCCCAGCTCCTTTCCCGCATCTGCCAGGGGCAAAGCCCACCTGGGGGGAGGCTGGGGGAGTATTGGGATGCTCAGGATGGGAAGGAGCTTTATCCCTGAGCAGGATCCAGGCTCTCCCCCAGCCCCTGCCCAGCGTTCCCTGCATCCCCCCGGGCCAGGCTGGATGCGATGGGTGCCCAGCCCGTCGGGAAGCGGGTGCCACAGCAGCCAGCTCCGGGTGGCAGCCCAGGCTGAGGGAGCTGGGGGGAAACCAGCACATTTACACACACGGCACAGGGAGGCGAAGGAATGTGAAGAATACAATATATTGTGTTCACTGGGTTCCTCTCACTGGGAGGAACGGGGTTTGAATCACATAACGCTTCCCCTCTGCTCTCAAAGCATTTCAACTTGTAATGCATTTCCCTCCCCGCCCGAGCACCTTGCAGAGTCAAAAAGACAAATTTCCCAAGGCTTCAAAAGCTGCTGAGAGCCACAGCTCCGTGCTTCAAAGCCATCACTCATTTGCCCAAACAGCCTCAGCTTTCAGCAGTCCCTCGCCGTCCCCTCCTCTCCCATCCCAAATCACAAATCCGCATTTTCCTGGGCTCGGGCTGAGGGTGCCCAGCTCAGACGCAGCCCCCACACCATGGGGGGACGCGGCGCGGTGCCCCCCTGCCTGTACAGCAGAGAAGGGAGCCCCAGAGCCCGGAGAGCAGAGGAGGAGTTAAGTCAAGGCGGGTTTGGGGGCTCTGGCTGCAGGGGCAGGGGGAGGACATGGGAAGGACGGATCCGTCCCCTGCCCTCGGGGACAACAGCGTGTGGTGGGGGGGACCCTGGCGCAGGCGAGGAGGGTGCCGTGGTCACCGCGAGCAGCACCCAAAGCAGCAGCGATGCCCTTAGCACCCACCGGGATGGCACTGCCTGCCACCGGCGCCCGGCCCTTGGCCGGATCCTGGCAGGAGACTGTGCCAGGACACGTTCTGCCACAGCGCCCGGTAACTGCATCTCCCAAAAAGCAACTACCATGCAACCGACCCCGCGGCTTCGGAGGCGAGACGTTATTTATTTACCCAGCAAGGAGGTGGCAGCCCTGGAAGCTCCCCTGGCACCGGGGCAGGGCACTTAACTCCCCATCATGTGTGCCATTCCGGTGACACTTGCCGGGCTGGGCAGTCCCATGCAGAGCCCTGCACCCAGCTCCCCTGCACGCCACCGGCCCGTGCCTCAGTTTCCCTTCCCTCTTTGTGCCTTACATGCGCTCAGAGCAGAGCCCTGCGAGGTGCCGAGCCAAACGCCAGCACCCCTCCTGCCTCCGAATTCGCCGGAGCTGGTCCCCCCGAGCTGCCCCATCCCCACTTCTTTGCCAGCGGTGGGTGACAACGTGCCAACGCAGCTGACCCTGAGCAGGTAGAGGCGGTGGGAACAAATCAATCAACACCAAGTCTCAGGTGACACCTCCTAAAAATAGGCTGACAAGGATCCCAGCACGTGTCACCTCCCCGGCTGCAAAGCCCAAGGAGATGCACGCAGGGTCCGTCCGTCCCCAACGCCAACCCGTGCCACGGCAGAAGCCCCATGGGTCAGGGAGGACGGTGGGGTCTCTCCTCCCCACACAACCCCAAACAGGGAGGTTTAACCCCAAAAGTTGCTCCCCAGGCAGGGGCCTGCCCCAGGTCCTGCCCCATCTCTCCCACTGGAGACCTGGAGAAGTTTTCCTGCAGATGAAAATGCCTCGTCAGGGGCTTGAGACGTCAAAGGGAAAATAAAAAAGCCAACAAAAAAAAAAATCAACGAAACGAAGCAAAACCCGACGCTTCCCTCCAGGAATGAAACCAGCGGCGATGTCGAGGTGAGAGATGCGCTTGGTTACAGTGGCTCCAGCAGACCTTGTTCCTTTTGACTCTTGCAATCAGGAAAAATCAAAACATTTCACAGCCACCAAAATCCCCGTGTGGGAAACATCAGCTCTCGCCGAGCCCCGGCTCCCCGGCACGGAGCCGACGGGAGGCACAGGCGGCCTCTGAATTGGTTTAAAAAGGAACCGGCGGGAGGAGAGACCTCCCCCCTCCCCGCCATGACGCCTTCCCACCGTACACGAGACACGGGACGGTCTTTAGAAAGGGGGAAGGAACCAGGTGGCTGCGGTGTGCTGGCTGTGACACTTGAGGGGGTTTTGGGGACACCTCCTGCCCCTCGCACGGTGCAAAGGCAGCGGCCAGTCCCATCCGACACCTGGAGCTGGGTCAAAGCACGTCCCCATATTTACGGGCCAGGAGACAGGTGGGGAAGGGCTTTTTTCCTCTAAATGATGGACCAGTTTTGAAACCGTCTCTCTGGTGGGACAGAGGATGGAGATGACACCTTTGCTCATTCAAGCACGGCCAGCGGTGACGGCAACTCGCTGGGGGCAGACAACCAGGGGACAACGGGGCATGCCAACCACCCCAACGAGCCCCCTCCAACCCAACCCAGCCCCTTCCCCTTCCCTCCGTCCCAGTTTCCCTCATTCCCCAGCAAAACCACATTTATGCACCAGCATCCCAGAGGGAGCCACCTGGGAGGCCTCCCACGGCAAAGCCCCCNGCTCCCCCCGGCATCCCCCCAGCCGGCGGGCACCGAGGTCAGGATGGCACCGCCGGCCCCGGAGCTGGCTCCGAGCCACGTGGCAAAGCAGCGCACGCAATTAGTAAATTAATTATCGAGCGGTAACGGAGATTTCATAGCTCGGAGCTGTCACATCAACAGTGTTTTGTCAACCGAGATGACGACTGGTAGAATTATTACTGCGGTGCTGGGGCTGAAAAAAGAGGAGAGAGAGAGTTGCAGGGAGAGGGAAGGATAAAAATATAAAGGGAAGAGATAGGAAAGAACAAGATAAGTGGGTTTTGTTGCTAATGGAAGCTGGCACAGGGACATAATCGCAACTATTATAAGACAACACACTACCCTACTAGTGGCTCTGAATGATCCTCTTAATTAACAACCAGCACAAAAGGAGCCCCTGCCCACCTCCAAACCCCAGCGTCGCTGCTGGAGGAGCGTGCACGGCTCCATGGGAGGCACCGCGCGCGTCCCGGCCGGGGCCAGCGATGTCCCAAAACGCTCGGCCATGAGCTGGTGGCGATGCTCGGAGCCCTTTGGATCCTTGTGCGGAGCAGCCCCGGGCACTGACGACGCCTCGTTGGCTTTTGCCTTCCCGTGCTTTGGCCATTTGCCTTCTGCACCCCGGCAATTGCCAGCACCCGCCCCAGCATGCCGAGCTGCAGGGACATTCATGATGGGGACGTGAGCGAGGCTGTTCCCACGTCCCTGTCCCCTCCTGCCACCCCAGCAGGGGCCAGGGAAGGAGGGACACGGCGTGACACGGCCTGGGGCTGGCAGCAACGGCAATCCTCCCGGAGCATCCGGAGCCGGTGGCTGCAGAGCAGCAACGCCGGGACACGATTTCCCTTCTCCACCCCGCCCCGTTTCCTCTTCATTTTCCAGGACCAGATTTAAGCTGCGTATCCAATAATATATAAAAATAACACCCCACCCTCCCACTTGGGAAACTGATTCCTTCACTTCCCACCCGGCTCGGGCTTTAAATATCCCCATTTAAATGCAGATTGTGCTGCCTCCCTGCCACCGCCGGGTGCAGAGCCCGAGCCGGGGGGTGCACAGCCATGCTGGGACCTCCACCCGCTGCTCCGCTGGAGCCGAGGGAGAGGGGAACAGGAGCAGACACCTCCGATGAGGTCCCCATGATGCCCTGATGCTCCTTCCTGAAGCGGGCGCCGGCTGCCCTGGCACACCCGGGATGGCACCGCCATCGAAGGCCACCTTACCCGCGTTTTGCCACAGGAAAGCAGGCAGAGACGGAACGGAGCAACAGGTCTCCCCCTGGATCCGACCCCCCTAAATCCATCCCTGGTGCTGCACGCCGGGAGGGACGCGTCTGCTCCCCCGTCCTCGAGCAGCAGGAGCAGCAGACGCCGGGGGGGGATTAGGAGACGTGGGCAGCATGGCTGCGCCCTAGTTTTTCAGGGCAAAATCTGGAGGGGGAAGCAGAGCTGTTGTGTGAGCAAATACAGCATCTGTGCCGACTGGCAGAGCTCACACCCACGGCCCCGAGCCTCCCCCCGTCTCGGAGCGAGCCTTACCCAGCCCTCCCCGCACGCCGGCACACGCCTCGGCGGAGAGAAACCAGACGGGGGAAGAGGGAGAGCACGGGGGAGATGGCGTGGGACGGGAGCCCGCGGCTGTGGGCAGGGGTGTGAGGGTCCCCCCAGGGCTCTCGGCCACCTCGCAGGGAGATGGGCGCAGGGATGGGGCGATGCGGACCCGGGCATCGCACAGAGCCGGGGGCTGCGGTGCCGGAGGGGAGCAGGGATGGGAGGTCTCGGCACCGGCAGCGACCGTGCACTGTGACCCCTGATGGGAGGGACAAACCACGACAGGTTTGGAGAATTCACCACACGGCTCCCAGAGGGGCCTTTGCCAGCTTCTCGGAGCGCTTAATTCCTTCCCCTCGGCGGCCGCGGGAGCAGCCACGATTTATGGCAGCGCTCCCGAAACATCCCCTCTCGCCGCACGGAGAGGAATTGACTCCGGGCTGCAAAGCTTTTCCTCTAGGAGAGGTCCGACCCCGCGCCGCAGGGCTGAGCCCGGTCCCCCCCAGCCTCCCCCCAGGAAGACGCTGGCTGCGAAACATCCCTGGGTGGGATGGGGACCTGCCGCAGCGATGCCGTGTCCCCCCCAGGGGCGGACAAAGGGAGCTCACACGTTGCCGCCTGGTGCTAGCGATGGCACTTGCCGATTTTGGGTGGAAAACCAGTATTTATAGGACCTTTTGGGAAGAGGGTCGTCAATGCCGAGAGGAGCTCGCAAATCTCTGTGTCCTGGTGCTCCCTGATCCAAAACAGCCTCCTTGGGCTGAGACTGGAAGAAAAGCACCATTCTTGCTGAAATTTAGGAGGCAACAGGGCGAGCACAAATAGCATTTACATATTCAAGCGCCTTAATTCTATTTTAGCACCTCTTTGGCTATTTTTGTCACAGCAGAAACACAATAGGAGGACAAGGCCAGAGAAAGGGCAAGGAAAGAGCTCAAAATGTGGGGCAGAGGCAGAAAAAATAAATCCCAACCCGAGCACAGGAGTGGCTGAGACCTCTCCCACTCGTCACACCCGGTGTCCCCAGCCTCTGGCCGTGCCCATGTGCCCCCGCCATGGCCGGGAGCCGCCGCCGCTGCTTAATGAGATTAAACTGGGTGTGAAAGGCGTGTTTCCTCCACATACAGTGGATTTATCCAAGAGGGTTTAAAACGGGGGAAATTCACCCAAATGGGTGTAATTTGAACATCTGCTTCTCCCCTCTGGTCTAAATTGGCATTTTCCGCGCCAGGGTTCAAGTCTTGTGTGTGCGGAGGAGGCTGGGAGGGGAAGACGGGGGGGTTTTGGTGTGGGTGGGTGTTCTCTGGCCACGCTGCGGCACCGGGGGCTGCCCCGAGACCCCGTCCCTGAAGCCCCCCCGGGGCCCTGCCCGCCCCAGCGCTGTCACCTGCTCGGGGCAGGGGGCTCTCAACTCCCAGAAGAGCCCTGCGGCAAGCGGCTTAATGCTGGCAGCCAGGCAGGCGGCCTGCCGATAATTAACTAATTGATCCTCCGCTGTGCCGCAGGCCTGCTCTGCTCCTCGCCCCGTAAATAATCACAACCCGCCGAGGAACCGGCAGGGGCAAAGGGACACGGATGCCACCAGCCACCCCTGCCAATGTGCAGCCGGGGGGAGCGGAGTGGGCTGGGGCCGTGAGGATGGGATGGTCCCCACTGTCCCCAGGGCGGAAGTGCTCTCCCTCGCCGGCTGGGAAATGTAGCAGGACCCTCAGATCCAGGCACGGGGGGGGATATTTCGGGGTGAGGGCAGCCCCCCGCAGCCATAGGGGATCGGCTGGGGCTGGCTCAGCAGCATCTTTGCCTGTTGCCAGGACAACGGGATGTGATGGAGCCATCTCCATCAGGGCGATCGCAGGCGCAGGGAGATGCTGGGATGGGGGGGATGCGATCAGCCAGCAGGTTTGGGGTGCTGGGGAAACCCCCCCATGCTGAGGTATGTATGAACCCCTCAGAGAGCACCCAAAGAGCCGCCTGCACCATGGCGAGCGCAGCCCAGCGGTCCCCACATGGCCAGGGACATGGCCCCATGGCACAGGGCACTGCGGGGACGTGGGGAAAGGGGGATGGAGCAGGGACCCCCCGGGGACCAACCCCAGATCCCCGGGGAAGAGACAAGGCACAGCCCCGGCTCCGGGGCCCAGCTGCCCCATCCCGACGCCTCTGTCCCTCCACAGACACAGGGCAGGGGCCGGGGGCAGGCGGGGTCCCCTGCGCCCCCCACATCCCACCACCCTGGGGCAGAAGGGCTGAGAACGCCCGAGGCTCTGGAGCAGCAATAAAGGTGCAGCTTCGTTTCTTTGCTTTTGGTACCATGGCAACCTTTCCCTCTTGGCTTAATTACGAGCCGGTTGCTGCCTCCGAGCGGGGGGCGGGGGGGTCTGTTTGTTTGCTGCTCCCCAGAGCCAGGGCTGCAGGACAGGAGCCGAGGGGAACCCATGGGCTCCCAGAGGAGCCACAGGGTCCTTGCCCGACCCCGAAGGAGCATCCTCACAGAGCAACCCCGCTACGTGGCTGAGCTGACGCTCCACTGGTGTCCCACCCGTGGCTGGCCATACTGGGGGGACTGGGTCCACCTGGATGCCAGGGCAAAGCCAGCAGAACCCGTTCCCGTGCAGGGAAAAGAGTTTTTCTCCTTCTCCACCAGTCCTTGGCCCAGCTCTCTCGTACCCTTGCTGCTCCTCAAACCCCCCGACGCGCGCTGGGGTGACCCAGCACAACCATCCATCCCGACCGGGGTGCTAACGAAGACCAGATGAGCCCCACGCACACACGCAGATGTGCCGATGTGGGCACACATGGATGCAGCGGGACGGCACACGCCTTCCCGCGCTCCTCCCGGAAACACCCCAGGCTGCAGCTCGGGACCATGACGTAGCTCCAGTGAAAAAGCCCAGCTTTGGGCTGGTTTCTCCATGGGTGGAGGTGGGAAGGGGCCACGGCACCAGGCAGACGCTCGGCAAGAGGAACGACGGTGGAGGAAAGCCTTGTGACCCCCCCAGCTTTTGCAAGCAGCCAGCACCGAGGCGAGAGAATCCAGAGCACTTGAATATCAAGCTAAAACAAGCAGCAAGGAGACGTCTCCAGCCCCGTGGGGACCAAGCGGGGAAGTCCCCTCACCGGGGGCAGGCGAGCGGCCACGGGGCTCCGGCGGTGAAGTTGTTGCCCAAGGCTCTTCGTTACCAATTACAAACAATTATCCTCCCGTGGCGGCTGACCCCGGCCCTGTGTCCGGCTGCCAGCTGGCCAGATGGAGCCCGGCCACCGCCGGCTGGTGGGGATTTAATAACCTTATTGATCTGCCAGACAGCCCGACACGCTGCACCCGCCGAGCCGGAGCCCGCAGGGACATTTGGGAGCCCAAGGGGACAGGCAGGACCGGGGAAGAGGCGGCGGCAGGAGGCAGAGCATCTCTGGAGGATTGCAATGTAATGCAATTAAAAAGAGAGAGGAAAGGAGGTGTAAGGGAGCCCTTCCGAAGCAGGGGATAGCGTGAGAGAGAAAAAAAACAAAAAAGAAAAAAAAGTAAAAAAGAAAAGCCCAACCCAACCCAGCAGCAGCAAGTGCCGGGCTTCAAAGGTCACCTCTGGGCATGAATTTTAATATCACACAGGAGTTTTGTTCATTTGTTAATTATTTTCAGATGAAAAGGGAGATATTCCCGCAGCGGGTGAGGAAAGGGCCACAGCAACATTTGAATTTCAAAGGCAAGCTGTTTGCAAGGAAAACAGAAGGGGAGAGGGGAGAAAGGACTTCAGGAGAAGCGAGGGGCTGGCGGGGGTCCCCTGCTGCCCCGGCCTCGCCAGGGACGTGCCAAGGGCAGGGGGGGGGCTGCAAGAAACCCCGGCTTCCACCAGCAGCCCCGGCGATGAGTGCACCGGTCCCTCTCTCCTGTCCCCCCCATACCCTTGCCATGCCCCCACTCCGCTCCCGAGCAACGGGGACACCAGGGACAAGTCCTGACCCCAGGACGTGGCACAGGATGGGGGGGGACGGGGGACGGGGCTCGGGGTCTCAGGGATGCTCCCAAAACCAGCTCCGAAGGGGGAATTGCCTCTGCCCCTCCGCTGGGTGTGCGAAGGGTCTAACCCAGGGGGAGAAGCGCAAAAATAATCAGAAAGCCGGAGCCAGACAGGAGAGGACACGGAGCGGGGAGGAAGCCGGAGATCCTCCTCCTCCTCCTTTTAGTTTTTAAGGCCGCCGTTTGCTTTTTATGGCTCTGAGGCCCGGGGAGGATCCGAGTGCGTTGCACTTAAAGCACAACCAGGCGCGCGCAGCCCCCCAGGGCCGGGTAACGCAGCCGCGCAGTGCACCGGGCCGGCATGGCACCCCCCGCACCCCCCGCACCCGGCCCGAAATGCGGCTGCTGGGATGGAGCACAGCACAGAGCACCCCTGGGAACCCGCCTGGGCTGGAGGGGAAGGGGCCCGCAGACCCCCCGGACCCTCACACTGCCCGGAAAAACCCATCCTGGGCTGTCTGCAATTTCTTTTTCTCAGCAGCTGTTTTTTTCTTTTATGACAAAGCCATAAACGCCCGGAAAATGAGCCCCCAGAAAGGCTCCTGCCCATGGTGGGGAGCAGCCTCAGCTCCCCGGGGCATCAATATCGACGGCACCGGAGTTACACTTTGTGTGAAAGAAACAGTTATTTTTCCGCCAATGAAAGGAAATGTTTCCCCTCTCCAGATAATGCATTTATCCTAAAAAAAGGGGCAGGAGAGAGATGTCCTGGGGGCCAGAGAGACCCTGCACTGCTGCCTCCGGATTCTGGGGAAATCCCCCACTGAACCCCCCAAACCCAGCCCAGGTTGGGCTGGTGCCCCGCTGCCCCGTGCCTCAGTTTCCCCACCCATCAGTGCCCGGCGCTCTTGCAGGGGCTGGGAACGATCGTTATTCAGGAAGAGGAAGATTAGCCCAAGGATTCGTCATGATTTCTTGACTACTCTTGATCTCCTGCTGAAGCTGCCGGGGGGATTTTGCTCTCAGCTCCTCCGCAGCGGCTCTGCCCTGCCAAAGCCGGGGAAAAGTCCAATTTCAGCAGCTCTGAGTCTGTTCTGATCTCCTAAACCCGAATGCCTAATGCAGAATTAAACTGCGGCAGGCGGGGTGGAGGGGAGCCTGGCTGCGCGGCGACGGGTCTGGGGGCACGGGATGCCCACACAGGCCTCCACGCTCGCCTCTCCGGGCACCATCCACCCCATCACCAGCGGGACACAAAGGCGGCCGATGACCCGAACCGTCTGCTCACCCACAGCCCCAGCCCTTGTGGGTGCCAAGAGCTGAAGCAGCAGCGCAGGAGGCTGCCCTGGGCCAGGAGCACCCCCCGATGTCACCCTCACCCCGGGTTATCCCTGCAGGACGGGGACATCCAGCCTCTCCTGGGGTTCCCAGCCTGCCCATCCCGGGGCAGTCCTGCCCCGCTGCGTACGGCACTTGTGTTACTGGTCCCCCTTGGGCTCTCGCTAACGAGGCAGCAATAAAAAAATCAAGGGCCAGGTTATTACTAAGGCAGCTCGGCGAGGCTGCGGTCCCCTCCCAGCAATGGGGACGAGCAAACCCGGCACGGTGTGAACATCGCGGCCTGCACCGGGGCTGTGCCACGCTGCAGCTCCGAGACAGAGCCGCCACAGCCGTCCCCCGACACCGTTCGCTGCCACGAGGCACCTGCTTCTGCCGCCATTCATCAGCGCTCCTCCGGAGCCGCAGCGCTCTCACGATGTGCTGAAACGCTCGGTATTTTATGTGTCTACAAGAAAATACCAAGTGGAGTTTGCAAAGATTAGGCACATTTAAATGCAAATTGTGTTATTTCTGTCTTGAAAAGTGTCATTAATACATTTTCTGCAATTTGGAGAAATCAGTGGCAATTATTTTTTTCGAAACGAACCATTAGCCAACTTTCATTTGAAGGGGGAAAAATATCAAGAAAATCATTATATGACTGACACATTTCCTACCAGGTCTTAGAGCTGCCGAGCTGCTTTCTCATACCAAGAATAATTACTAGAGAAAGGAGTTACAAAGTACTTCCAGGAGACGGACGTGTACAAAGCCAAGTGTCTTTCCTTTCACCGTTTACCAGAGGGTTGAACCAACACACGTGCATTAAGACTGACCCCAGCCCTCGTGCCCGCCCGTCCCTCCCTGGGCACCGCCGCACCACAGAGCCCATCAGCAGTGGCGTCAGGGCTGCTTCTAACACCGCGGCTCCAAAAAAACCCTCGCAGACCTTCACCAGCGCTTCCTGATGCTCGTGCCCCCATGCTGACCACGGCAGAGGTTTCCCACTCTACAAAGGGATGTAAAAGGTTTTCTGGAGGGATGTAAGACACCGAGAGCGAGGAGGGCGCCGGGCGGGGGGGTCTCGGCACGGCCAAGGCGCCGGCTCTGCCACGGTGCCGGTACCCAGGTGATGCCTGTCTGTGAAATCTGCACACACCGGCTTGAATTCGGCCATTGGGTGGGATCTCTCGGCCGCTTCGCTGCTAAATGAAAGGAAAAGGTGGAAAAAGAAGAGACAATCTGCGGTGAGATTAAAAGAGAAAGGGGGGAAAGAAAAAAAAGGCACCTGCTCTTATTCGATTCCTCGGGGTGAGAGTGAAGAGTGAATTGACATAACGCTGTAAGTGCTCATTAACTGGTGTCAAATGGCAGGCACCCGCCTACGGAGTAGGGCAGGGATACCTGCGGCCTCTCCCCGCCCTGCAGAGCCCCGCCATTGAGGCACCTTCAAGGTGGCCCCCGCTCCCGGGGGGCGGAATTTGGGCCGAGCTGGAGGTTCCGGGCTGTGTCTGACGCGGGGCCGGGCTCCCCCAGCACTGGGACCGGGCTGCGTCTGATTTTCCCCAACCTCCATCACCTCGCCGTAACACAGGGTCTGGCGGCCGGCAATGCCGCGCTGACAAACAGCGCTGTGTCCCCTTCCAAAAGTGACGAGGACAGAGCCACCAAGCTTTGCTGGAATGCCACCACCCCTAGGACATCGCTACCGGCATCACCTGAGGTCTTGCAATGCCTCGTTCCTGCTGGATAATTAACTAAAATGCTCACTCCTCCTCCCCAGGCGCCGACCCAGCAGCCCCGCGCCATCAGCACGGAGGTCTCAGGGCTGACCCCGGGATGCAGAGCACAGGCCGCCATCCATCGTCACCCACAAAGCACCCACACGCTCCGGCACAGCCCCGCAGGCTCTGCACGGCTCCGGGGCAGCGGCAGAAGGGGCATCGCAGCGGGGTGCAGCCCCCTTTGTGCCGTGGGAGCCCCCACCGCGCTGCCACATCCGTTCCCAGCCGCCCCCGGATCCTCCGCTCCCGCAGCTCACCCGCGGCCGCCCCCCAGCCCTGCCCCTACATCTCATCCCTGCAGCCAGAGCCCTGCTGCCACCCCCTGCCGCGGGACGGATGCCGAGGGAGCGGGGTGAGGGAAGGTGGGACACAAAACGCCCCGTCAGCGCCAGCACAACCCGGTTAGGGGACGAGGGATGGAGCCGCCATCCGGCTCCACGGTCCCCTCGCTGGGATACGCCTCGGCCACGCTGCAGCTCCTCGCCCCTGATTGATGGGCCCTGTCATCCCTCCTGGCCCTTTCCTATTGACTTCTGTTCTTTAATATACATCATAAACCCCCAGCGCAGCCGCCTGCGGGGCCAGGCGGGCACCCACACATCACCCGCAGGCAGCGGCGGGACAGGGGATCGCGAACGCCCCGCTCGGAGCAGGCGATGGACGAGGACTGTGAAGCATCCCCAGGACTAATGCCCTCTTGGCACGGTGGGCTCGGAGCCGCGCAGGTCCCAGCTGAAGGAGCAGTGGGGCAAGGCAGGGGTTGAACATCAGCCTCAGTCCCCAAAAACCACCCGCAGCCCCCCAAAACGCAGGGCTCTGCAGCCAGGCTTGCTCAGGGGGGTGAGAGGGTTTCCCCCAGCTGAAGGATGCGGGTCCTGCCCTCCGCAGGGCTGCGTTTGCTCCGGCAATTAAATCCCTGCTCCTGGAAAGCATCTTCTTTGCCGCCTCTCTCTTGCTCTTCGACAGCCAGCGGCTGCGCGGGTAAACCACCTTCTCCCATCCCAGCACATCCAAATTGCTTCTCATCCATCTCAGCCTCCCAGAACGGCAGCCCCGGGGTGCGATGCGCCACGGGCTCATGCTGCGAGGGTCCCGGGGGGGTCCCCGGGGCCGTCCCCACTCTCCGTCGGCTGCAGTGAGCTGCAGGTAACGCCGAAACGATGCTTTTCGAAGGAGCCGGCTCCCGGCGCTGAGCGAAACGCGGCGTGCAGCTGTTTAAGCCCCATAAATTACGTTTGGGTTACCTGCGGAATGCTTAATCAAAATAGCGTCTTTCACCCGACGGTTTGACTGATCTCCTCGCTGCTTTTAGTAGCTTTTTTCATGTCCTCTTTCGCTCCGGTATGGATCCAATATCTCCTGCAGCATCCAAGGCCATAAAGATAAAAAATGGGGTAATTGTGGCAGAAGTTTATTGGTGGGAAAATACATACGCACACAAACCAGCCCTGACAACTATTTTTCGGGCAGACGTGCGGCGGGGATAGACCCTCCGGCAGGAATCGATTCATCCCCCGGCCGTACCCGCTGCGGCTGCGATCTCTGACACATGCACCAAGTTTTATGAGGTCCCAGATGGGTGATCTGTGGCCGGGGGGGCCGGGGCAGGCGGCTGCACCCTGCGAGCAGCCCGGCACCCACCGAAACGCTGCCCTGAAGCAGGTGGGCTGGAAAAAAATTCAGATAAAGCAGATTGGCCTGTCCAGCCCAGGCTCTGGCTACGCAGGGTGGCACCTGGCGAGGAGAGAGGAAGAAAGCACAGCGTTGAGGTAAGGAGGGGTTTGGGCTGCTCTCTCCGACGCCGTTGGACGTCCCTGGTCCTGTCCCACGCAGGAGCGAGGTGGGGGTTGGAGCATCCCAGGGGAAACACTGCGGTTGCACCCAGCCGCCGGATCGCTCCCCTCCGCCTTTGGAGGACAGAATCATAGAATCACAGAACGGTTTGGGTGGGAAGGGACCTTAAAGCCCACCCAGTGCCACCCCCTGCCCTGGGCAGGGACACCTCCCACCAGCCCAGGTTGCTCCAAGCCCCGTCCAACCTGGCCTTGAACCCCTCCAGGGATGGGGCAGCCACAGCTTCTCGGGGCAGCCTGGGCCAGGGGCTCACCACCCTCACAGCAAAGAATTTCTGCCGTACATCTAACGTAAATCTCCCCTCTTTCAGTTTAAAACCTCTCCCCACCACGGTCAACATCAACCCTACGGCTCAGGCCCCAACAGGCAGCTGTGCCGGGAAGAATCGTCCCACCGCCCGGTGTGACAGCACCTCCCGTCCCTCTCATCGCTCCCAACCTCCCTCCACTTACTCCACTGATAAGAAAAGCCCATCCTCAACAGCCAGCAGCACCCGCGGCCGCTGACGAGCGAGACGTGCTCGCTCCGCTTCCCGCATCATCAAGTAAGTTGCCGGCGAAGCCCCGGTGCCCGACTCGTTATTGCCACGCTGATGCCTGAGTCAGAAATAGCCCGGCGCGGCAGCGGGGGGAACCGCGGGCAGCGGGAGGGATGGGAGGCTGATTTATAAACGTGGCAGATTTGTTATGTCCGACTCGGTGATGGGAAATGGAGAGAAAGCCCCAAGATGGGCTCTTCAGAGAGCCGCTTCCCGACTAGCGCCGCGCTTTAAAGTATATTTAAAATAACAACCCAATAAATAAAGAGCTGCGAGGAAGCCCGGGGAGCCGACCGGCGCGGCAAATGGATCTGCTCGGGCTCCTTCCCTGCTCCCATCGCCGATTTGGGGACGGTGTCGATTGGCTGCAGCACGCCCCGGCACGCTTGCGCCGATTTCCCCCAGGTGTGATTTGGCCCAGGACCAAACCCCTTCGGCGGAGCCGGGGTCTCTCCAGGGTTCCGGCGGGGCACCTTCTCCTCCCCCTGCCCCCCTAGCACCGTCCCCATGCTTTTACCCCCCCAGGTAGTTCTCGCACCTCCCCGCAGCACCGTGCCCATCCCGGAGGAACGCGGCTTCCTCCCCGTGTGAGCATTAAACCCGATGATCCCCCCTCCATCGCAGGGTGCCCCGCGAGCCCCCCCACGGCACCGAGCTCCCGCAAGCAGCTCCAGGGAGAAGGTACGCTGCTAATTAAACCACAACCGACTACAGCTACATTACAATTAAAAGACAATTAGCTGCGCAAGCTAGCGCGCGGGAGCAATGAGCACGCTTTGGCAGGGAGACAAACGCCCCGTCCCTCCCGGACGGAGCCGCAGCGGTGGCCCATGGCTTTGAAGACCAGCAGCTCCTGGCCACCAGCACGCTCGCCGGCTGGGAAACCCCGGATGCGCCTCGGCACCGGAGTCGGTCCCCAGCCCCACACACCTTCCCTTCCCCGGGAGGGGGCGGGGGGTTTGCCCCAGCTAAAATTTAAGTGAATCCCACCTGGCACCTCCCCGCCACCCAGCCTGTTAAGCACAGCGCTGGCTTATTGTTCCCCTTTTAATTTCTAAACTCCTAATGACTGCGCTATTAAGCCTGTAATAGCCGGTTAAATTGTGCGTGTCCTGCTGCTGCTCCCCTCCTGCTAAGGGGGTAAAGCTCCGGGCGGGAGAGCCGGGGCTGGCCGGGCACCGCGGCATCGTGCCGGGATGGCAGCACCGGCAGGCTCTGGGACCAGGTGGGTGAGAGGGAGCGATGCTTTCCTTCAGCCCCCTGCCTGGGACATCCCCTTTTGCCTCTTACAAGGATGGATTTGAGCCCTGGGGACGGGCAGGAGCATGAGCCAGCATCCAGGACAGCTCTGGGCACGGCTCCGGCCGGGGGGACAGGAGGGGACCCACCGTGTGCCGACGCCCAGGGCAGGATGGAGGGACCCAACGGAGGCAAAGCCACGCTTCACCCCGATGCCGGCACCTCCGTCCCGTGCCGCCGGCTGCCAGGAGCGCGATGCTGCCACTCATGTCACGAGCCCGGCAAAACCCTACCCAGGTTTCCCACCGAGACAACTGGGGCTGCTTAAGCTCACAGATTTGGGTTTCCTTTTTTTTTCCGAGCAAAGAAGAGATCCCGCGAGCTCCTCCAGCAGCGGAGATTATCAACGATTTATCAAAAACCACAACGCGCCGGCCCTTTTTCCCCGCACCCAGCCCCGCTGCGCTCTTCCCTCCACCGCCCCCGGCTCTCCAGCGGCGTGGGTTACGGCGGCGTGATCAGATCAGCCAGGAATCGCTTTGCTTTGCTGGATCTTTATGCAAGAGCTTCATGCTAATTCGGTTTGATCCTTGCTTGCCGGGGTCCCGGCGGAGCGGCGGCGAGAGGATAAGTGCGGGAGACAGGCTGGGATGGGGCCGCGGGTGCCGGGCGAGGAGCAGGGACGCGCTGGGAGAGCGACGTGAGGTGACAGACGGCTTCCGCGGGATGTGGGGACCCGCACCGGGAGATGCTCAAGCGGGGAGGAGAAAACTGGGCTTAAAGGCTGATAATTAAAGCCCTCCTGTCAGGGTATTAATACCTAAATGCAACCAGTGAATGCATTAGCAGGGATCCCACTGGGGCTGTTGTGCTGTTTTATTTGATGGGTTTAATTAATTTATTTCTCTGCAAACAACTGCTTCCCAACTGGTGGTGAACATGCTCGGCCACGTCTTTCTCCAGGGTGGCTCTGGGGACAGCTCGAGGCAGCACGGCCGGGCTCAGTGACCCCCGCGGGGGGCTGGGGACACCCCTGAGCCGTCCCCCACCGCGCGGGGGCTGCAGCCCGGCTCCCGGCACGCACCACTCACCCACCTCGGCTCCCCCGGCTTGGCCAGCCTCCGTCCGTGCCCCATCAGTCGCGGTCTCCAGATCTTGGTGGCCCAGCTCAGTGGCCTGGTGGCCCATCCTGGCGGCCCAGCTCGGCTGTACACAGCTCCACAGAGTCCCAGCGCAGGGACCCAACTTCTCTGAGCTCCCCAACATATGCTCAACCTCTTCCAAACAGGGCAGGAGCCTCCTCCACCTCCATCCTCCTCAGGCAGCACAGCTGGGCTCATGGGTGGGGAGGAAACCCACCCCCTCCAGCCCTGCAGCTGCTCACCGCCCTCGTTAGGGACTCTCGTTAGGGACACATGAGCCCCCCAACGCTTTGTGGGGGCCCTAACAGGGTAGCCCTGTCCTTGCCCAATGCTGGGCTCACCCACCCCGGGCTCAAGCCCAAAGCACTGAGGGGACAGGGACGCACAGAGGACCCATCCACCCACCCAGCACCCCCCTGCGGCATCGCCTACAGCCGACACCCCCAGCCCAGGGCCTTTACATGCTCCTTCACATGCTCCTTCACACCTTCATCATTCCCCTGTGTTCACAGAAGTGTCTCCCTCCACAGCCAGAAAAGAGACCGGCCCTGCAATGGGAAAGGTGCTGCCAAGGGCAGGATGGAGCTGGGGTCACCGTGGGCTGTGTCACCGCAGGGCATGGCCCCAGACTCCCGTGGGGATGGCAGCGCCATGTGCCAGCATCGCCCCTCGTGCCGTCCCAGCGCATGGGCACCGGTGGCTGCTCTGCTGCTACGCACAGGGCACGAGCCTTGAAAACCCTGGGGCCACCTCGGTCCCCGGCGATGAGGGGCACGGTCCGGCAGAGAGGTGCTGCGGAGATCAGCGGAGTTTTATTTATTCCACACCAGGAGTGAAATAAAAGGCACCTATAAATTATATGATTTCTCCTGCCACACTGGTAACAGGAGCGAGGTGGCTGGCAGTGACAGCCGGAGCCTCCGAAATGCCAAACTGGCCATGCCGCGTGCCACCACGCCAGCACTGGGGCCACCTCCGTGTCCCCCAGCCCCAGCCAGCAGCTCAGCTCCCCGCCGGCCGTGCCGGCGTGCTGGGGGCTGCGCCCAGCCCCGGGGGGAGCAGCTTTGCTGCGGGGAGACGTGGCACCCACTGATGCTCCCCACGGTCCCCCCTGTCCCCACCGCCGCAGCCGTCCCACTCCCCAGCCCGGGGACAGCCGGAGGAGGCTGCGGCGCGGGGTCAAGTGATGGATGGGCTCAGCAGAGACGAAGGTCTCCGCCTCGTCGCTTCGCCGTGGCGAGGAGCATCCTGGAGCGTATTTATGGCTGCCGTCCTTTACAGACCAGAAGCCATTACCTCCAGGCACACGCAGTCCCAGCAGCCTTTAGAGGACAATAAATAGCCACTTCCAATGTGACAGCGCGGAGAGAATGGGCAGGACACAGGGACTGTGGTGGGTGCTGGGTCTGACCAGCTCCGGGTCCCCGTCCTGAGCTCCGTGCATGTCTCTGGACGTGACGAGCCACCTTGCCCCATCGCAACGTCACACACCCCGGAGGCGCAGGCGGTCCCTGGGCCGCACACACACGGATGTACGCATGTGTGTGCACACCTACACGCACACCTGCACGCGCAGACGTGCACACACGCACCCCAACGCACACGCTCGGGTCTCCCTTACTTCATCCTCCCTCCCATCGTCACCAGCCCCGCCATGCGGGAAGATGCAAGCAGCCGCGGCTCCCTCTCCCTCTCCTCTCCCCTGGGCTCCCCGAGGAGCAGCGGGCAGATGTTTGCTCTGTGACAATCTGCATCCTGCTGGATTCGATGATAATATCAATTACCCCGAGCTCTCATCCACGGAGCTCTGCATTCTCTGGAAACAGGGGTGGACGGAGCCTCTTCACTGCCAGCTGGAGGGGCAGGGGGTGCCACGCAGCAGCTCTGGGGATGCTGAGCCTGGCGACAGATGGGGAGGTCACAGGGAATCAGTGGCAGAAGGGGCAGGGAGAGCCTGGGGCTGGATTTCCTCTGGGAAATGACAAAGCGCTGTAAAACTCCTCATTTCCAGCCTCAGCTGGAGGGGAAGCCCTGAGCTCTGCATCAGCGCTGCTGGGGAAGGGCGGTGCTGTTGGGGGAGATGCTGGCCCCGGGCTCGGGCTGCCGGGGAGGTGGATGCCGGCAGGTCCTCAGGTCCTGTCAGGGCTCTGCCACCAGCTGGTGGGGTGGGGGGGCAGGAGCGTCCCTGCTCGGCCACCCCCTGCACCCCAGGGAGTGCCCCGGGCACCGAGCGCTCGCTCCCTCGGGGCATCCCTCTCCCTTCAGGCTGGGTTTCGCAGTCCTCGGGGCAAGGGACGTGGGTGGCCAACCCCAAACCTCCCCTGGAAGCCCGGGTCTAGCCCTGGGGTGGGTGCTGCCCCCCCACCCCCCACCCTGGGCAGGTCTCCCCGCTCCCCGGGCTGCTCGTCAAAGGGGGGTATCTTTTTTTTCACGCGTGTTATTATTTTGGCAGCGCTGGAGTCAAGTAGCTCAATTAAGCAATAACTGCCTCTGTACAGCCGCCCACACAGCCCGTGGTAAATAATTAAATGCTGAAATAATACAGCAGATGGGAAGCAGCACGGAGAGAGATCCGAGAGGAACCCGAACGGCTCCTGCCACGGCAGCAGCTGCGCGGGGCCTGGGACGCTGCCCACGGCGCACGGCCCCGGCCGCATCCAGCATCCCGCAGCCCTGGCCGGGGAAAGCGTCCTGCAGATGCCACGTGTGGGCACGGCCGTGGCCTGATGGGCCTCGGGACCCCCTGCTAGCTGGGGGGCTGCGGGTACCCCAGGGTGGAGAGATGGAGATGTCCCTCCCCAGCTGGCATCATCGGGGACAGGGCATGGGCCATCCCGCTTGACCCCGCTCCGGCAGCCCCTGTGTCCCTGCGGCGCTGGCTCGCTCTCCCCCGGCTCATCCCCATCCCTGCTCGCCGCCGCCGCTGCACCAGGACACCAAGCCCCCAGAAATGTGGGAAAACGCCTGGAGTGGAAATTCCCTCCCAGACCCTGGCTCCTGCCCCACGTCCCCCTTCCCGAGGAGGCGGCAGAGCCAGCTGAGCCGGAGTGGCGACACATGGAAAAGCATCATGGAAAATTTTAACCAAGCCTCACTATTGATCTAGACGCGAAGCACATACCCAAGCAAGCCTGCCGCTCCGCTCGCAGATCATCTGCATTTATCTGCTTCAACCAAGTACAGGAGCATCATCGAAAGGCCTAATTACAAGCTGCTGATAGACAAATATTAATGCCAAACCCCCAGGAATAAAAATACGGCTTGGAGTTCGGAGGGCTCGGCATGGGAGCCTCGCCTGTGCCTGGTCCAGCCAGGAGCGGTGGCCGGCGCAGAGCCGGCAGCGCCCGAGCACCGCGTGTGCCAGGTCCCCGGCTGCACCTGGGCACAGCCGGCAGCGGAGGCAGCGACGGCAGCCAAGGCTTTCCAAAGGGCTCCGTGGACGCTGCAGCCCCGGTGCTGCCCAGCTCCCATCTACCTCCTGGAAAGCCGCGGCAGTCCCACAAGCCCCCGGCCAGGGCCTTAATGAGCCTTGAAAGCGGCTCCTGCCACCTCTGAAGGGCCAGCAGCATTTATACAAGGGCTGGTTGCGGGTCAGTGGCCGCAGGCTGCTGTTTTATTGAGATCTCGGAGGACACCGGCTCCTGCACGGCACGAGGCAGCCGGAGCATCCTTTCCATATTCACATTTCCATCACATCCTCCTCAGACAGCACCGGCTCCACTCCTCCATCTGCTTAAATGCCACCTCCAGAAGAGATTGGCTCGAAACATCTTCTCCCCTTGTCACTTGTTTCCCATCCTCCTCTTAAGGATTCGCCTGCTTGGTCCTTGGAGTTTGGGAGGGCTTTGGAGTCTGTGGGACCCGGGAGCGGGGCAGAACGCCTCTGCCTGGGGCTGGGGCAGGGCACGGCCTCAACACCTCCATGGTTTGCTTCAGTCTGGGTCCCCCGGCCACCCCAGTGCTCCCGCACCGCGTCCCCACAGCCCGGC
This sequence comes from Stercorarius parasiticus, assembly GCA_013396915.1. Lineage (NCBI taxonomy): Eukaryota > Metazoa > Chordata > Aves > Charadriiformes > Stercorariidae > Stercorarius > Stercorarius parasiticus. Next base: position 220,949 of record VWZL01003275.1, read on the forward strand.
GTGACCAGGCACGTGCAGCCGGCCAGGCGCAGGCACCTCTGCAGCGAGGGGAGAGGCACAAAATCCCATTTCTGAATGCAAACGGGGCCTGTTTCTGAATGTCCAGGCTCGCCCTGGAAAAGGATGCAGCGTCCAACCCCGAGTTGTCACCCACGTGGGGACAGCCCTGGGGACGGTCCTGCCCCCGGCTCGCAGCCAGGAACGGCTTCGCTGCTGCTTATTTTCTGAGCGCGAATTGAATCTCAGCTGACAACAGGCTTTTCTGCAAGATCTACCTGCCCGGCGTCTGGCAAATCAGATCTGTAAAATGACCCCGGGAGACGTCTTCCAGATCTTCATCTCCTCCATTATCAGCTCCCAGCCAATTTCAAAACAGCCCCGGCACACGGCTCCGAGCCGCTCTCGGAGCTTCATCTCACACCCAGCCCAGCCCTGGGGAGCAAGATGCCATCCTGGGATGGACTGGGATGAACTGGGATGCTTTAGGTGTCTCCCTGTGCGTGGTTGGAGATGGACACACACGCACGCGTGCTCCCTGGTGGCCCTGCTGGGGGTCTGCTGCCTGCTCCAATGGCCGGGGGGGCTCCATCCCTTGGACAACCCCCCCGTGTCACCTCCCCATCTCGATGGCCGGGGGGGGCTCCATCCCTTGGCCAAACCCCCCGTGTCGCCCCCCAAGCCTCGCACCCACCTGCCTTTGGGGACCGCCCCGATGCACAGCCCCCCGCACCCAGCTCCCCCCAGCGCTGTTGCTGGGAAGGTGGCAGTGGCGGGGGGGGGGGGCCGCCGCGCCCGGGCG
>VWZL01003275.1:226869-295569 GCA_013396915.1 Stercorarius parasiticus
CCAGCTCAGGAGAGGCTCCGCGTGGTCCAGCTCGCCGTGCCCTGGGATGCTGAGCCCATCCCTGCCCGTGCCCCCAGCGCCGCCGTCCCCGTCCCGCAGCCCCCGCGTCCCCTCTCCCATCCCTGCCCGCCGGACCCGCAGCAGCGGTGGCTGAGCGGGGTCGAGGGGCCAGTGGCAGCCGGGGGAGGCAGCCAGATGGTCGGATGGACCCATTCGCTGCAGCTGCCCCTCCCCGTACCAGGGAGCAAACCCCAGAATAGACTGGAACACGCTTCCCTCGCCCCCGTGATGCTGACAGCCGCGGCGGCAGGGGAGGATGAAAAGGCAGAGCGGAGCTTGCCACGCACGCTCACTCTCACCTTCTGCTCCCCAAACTGCTGGGAAAATACGGAGGCTGTGCTGGGGCCGCGGGGAAGGGGTGGGAGAGGGGCTCGTCCCCAGCTTGGCACGTCCCCAAGTACCTCCTGTCCCCAAGCACTGGCAAAGGAACATGGCAGGAGCATGACCGCCTGCTGCAGTGGCTGTAGAGGATCCCCCACCACTTTTTGGGCTTTCTCCTGCCTGCAGGTGTTCTGCTGCCGCAGAGCCGGGGCTGATGCACGACCCGGGGCTGATGCATGACCCGGGGCCCATTTGCTCCTCACCAGCTCCTTTGCTCAGGGGTCCGCACCCCAGGGCCCTGCAGCAGCAGCGATGCCGGTGGAGACCACCCTGTGCTGCAGGGGCCAGGAGCTGTGTCGGTGCTGGAAACCAGCTCCCACCACAGGCTCCCAGCTCGAAGGCAGTTGCCATCCTGGACTTTTAGCTCATCCTGGAGCATCTCTGTGCTGAGGAAAGGCCGAGAGCCCTGGGGCTGTTCCGCTGGAGAAGAGCAGGCTGAGAGGGGATCTCATCGATGCTCAGCAAGAGCTAAAGGGCGGGGGGCAAGGGGATGGGGCCAGGCTCTTCTCAGTGGTGCCCGGGGACAGGACAGGGGGCAACGGGCACAAACTGGAACACGGGAAATTCTGTGCAAACATGAGGAAAAGCTTCTTTCCTGTGAGGGTGGCAGAGCCCTGGCACAGGATGCCCAGAGAGGTGTGGAGTCTCCTCTGGAGACATTCCAAACCCCCCTGGAGGCGTTCCTGTGCCACCTGCTCTGGGTGACCCTGCTCTGGCAGGGGGTTGGACGGGATGATCCCCAGAGGTCCCTTCCGGCCCCATCCAGTCTGGGATTCTGTGTGATTCTGTCCCCAGGACCCGGACAACAGCCCCTCCACGCTTCGAGCTCAGCTCTTGGCCACCCCATTCCCCTGCTCGCCGCGGCACAGAGAGATGCTGCGAGCAGTGGGGGGCAAGCACAGAGCCCCCCAGCCCCGCGGCTCTCCCCGCACCCTGGCTCCCCGAGGGGCTCGCAGACCCCCTTCTCCAGGCAGCCCCGCGCCGATGCTCCTGCTCGGGCGCTTGACTCCATCACCCCCGCTTCCCACTGACTGATGGCAGCTCCTTCATCTGCACAAAGCCCCGGATCCTCATCAGCTGCGGCTCCTTAATGACTCCCTTCCCAGGGGCTGCCTTTCTCACTCGCCAGGTTCACAAAGCAGCTGCAAAGGGCCTGGGATTCTGCGGCGGTTCCTCTGATGGAGCTCCCAGGGCAGGATCCACCCTCCCGTGGATGCTGTGGGGGGAGCAGACCCATCCCAGCCCCCTCCGGCTGCCCCACGTCCTGCGGCGATGCCCGTGCCAGCGCCCAGCAGCTGCTAACGAGGGGCTCGGGGTGGGTGGTTGGGCACCCATGCAGGAATTAATTGGGCGCTCGTGCATGGATTACTTGGGTGGCCATGCAAAAATTAATTGGGCGCTCGTGCGTGGGCTGGATGGGTGCTCATGCATAAATTATTCGGGTGCTCTCACGTGAGCCCTCTGAGCGCTCCTGCACAACGCGCTCATGTGCCCGGGCCCGGCAGGTTCGGTACCCAGCATTCTGTGCTGGATGGAGACGGGGAGGAGAGGAGTCCGTCGCCCGCAGGGGGTCGAGGAAGTGGCACCATCGTCACCGACGTCAGCCTTTCCCCCTTTTCTGCGCTCGCCGCCCGGCTGATCTCCACATTCTGGCCTCTCCATCACCCCGCGTGCCGGCAGTCCTGGGGATGGGGCAACGTCTCGGACACCGGCTCACACTGTCCTTGTCCTTATTGTCCCCCGCCTGTCCCCAGCCCCCTGCCCAGGCATGCAACCCCCCCACGCTGTTCTCCAAAACCCAACAGCCTCTTCCTCTTCCCAGAGCCGGGGTCACACACAACCTCCCTCCTCCCCACTCAGCCCCACGCACCCGGCGTGGGACAGCCCCACGGCTACAGCCCCTCATCCCCTCCACACCCTCCGTGCCTCCTGCCCCGCTCCGCTTATTTTGCTCCGTGTGCTGTTTTCCCCTTTGCCCGCCGAGTCCTGCCCAGGCGTTTCTCCAGGCAGGAGACAAGGGGTTCGCACCGCGGGGCCCTGATCTCACTTAGGGACTCCAGCTGCTGCCGCCGAATAAAGGATGCCCTTTTAAAAGCTCCCAAAAGCTTCAGCTCTGGCAGAAAGCTGATGTTCACCTTGAAAAAGCCATTTGCTGAAGGCCAGAGACACCATCTCTGCTGAAGTCAAAAGCTGCTCCAGTAATGGATGTGCAGACAAAAGCGCCGACTTGGCAGCGGCGAGTTGCCGGAGCCTCCTCGCCCCCTCCTTCCGCAGCAGCAGCGGCAGCCGGCTCCTCACTCGGCCGGGCACCCCCGTGTGCCGCCAGGCACCGCAGGCGAGGGCGGCTTTTCTACGGCCAAACCCAGAGATTTGGGTACTGAGCCCTGTCTTGCCTGCCGAACAGCTGGGGCTGCGCAGGATGCGGCCCCAGGCTGTGAGATGCCTTTGCCGGGAGAAATCCCGCCTTGCTCCCGGGAAGGAAGGAGGGAGGAAAGACAGCGCGGGAGGAGGGATGCACTGCTTGCCCAAAGATACACTTCCTCCTGCTCTTCCTCCTCTTCCTCGCCGCAAACGGCCGCTGCTGCTGCTCTGCAACACGCAGCCCTCCCCGTCGCATCCCCTTCCAAACGAGCCTCCCAAATGCCAGCCCCGCGCTGGCCGCACCTGCGCAGGGCACCCTGCCCGCAGCGCGGGGCATCGCCCCAACCCCTAATTAGCTGCCTCGTTAGGGCTGCCTGACAGAGCTGCGGGAAGCCTAATTACAGCAGTGTTCCACCATGACAGGGTTAAATTAACCTCGGGGGGGGGCTCTCCCCTCCCCTGCCCGGCTCAGGCTGCTGAAGAGACATTTCCCCGCTCCCAGCGGCCGGCCCCCACCCCGCTTACTCCCTGAATTGGGGATATTTCCCCAGCTGCAATCTCGGCTGCAGCCCCTGGCCGGTCGGTGCCCGTCTGGGGGCTCCCCCCGTCCATCCGAGCTGCTTCCGCATTGTGCCGGGATGCTGGAGCACCCCCTGGCATTCATCATCCCGTTAAACCCCTTTGGTGACCAGGCTTCACTCCAGCCCGCCCAGCAGACAGCCCAGTTTGGGTCCCAACACACAACGCAGGAGCTGCAGCGAGCGCTTCCCGCCCTCCTCGGCTCTAATGACTTGACATTTTGAGCGCGAGAAGACACAGAGGCCTTTTAAAATAGGAAGTAATTCATAAATCCAAATATTTCAGTTAACAATTGCCTTTTTCCCCCCAAACTGTCCAACCTCATAAATATGCATTTCCCTCTTTTCACTTTCTACAAATCTATTATTGTTTTTACCGACAACAGGAGGCTGCGGTTTGCATTAGGAGTGCGTAATTTATCATTAAAATGTAATTTATAACATATAGAGTAGAGCGTAATAAAGTCTGGATGCGGTGATGGATGGCCGGGAAGCATGTGTTTAAAGGGTATCTTGTTTACATCCTCGTAGGTCTGCTCAGAAAGGGGAATGGGAGCGTTTAAAAATTATTACCTCTGTGCTCTGCGTTATCGTGTGCTCCCCCGCCCCCCCATCGCCCTCCTGCCCCCGGGAAAGCCCCAGAGGAGCATCCGGCAGAGCCACTGTCCCCGGAACTTGAGGTGGGAATTGCTGGGAGTTTACAGGGCATCGGACGGATGCTGCACCCAGGCAAGGGAAGGGAGAGCACCCAGGGAAGGGAGAGCACCCATGGAACGGTGAACACCCACGGAAGGGAGAGCACCCAGGGAAAAGAGAACACCCATGGGAGGATAAGCACCTACGGAAGGGAGAGCATCCAGGGAATCATGAGCACCCAGGGAAGAGAGAGCACCCAGGGAAGGGAGAACACCCATGGAAGGGTGAGCACCCATGGAAGGGAAGAGTATCCAGTGATGGGTGAGCACCCAGGGAAGGCAGAGCACCCAGCCGCTCTTCAGCATCGGGGTGCTTTGCACGGCACAGGCAGCGACGGGGCTGGGATGCCGTCGGCTCCAGCTGGATTTGAGCACCCAGGGCGGGCTCTGCCTTCCTCTGAGTTATTGCAGTGCAGGCAGAGAAGAACCAGTCAAAACTTTCATCTCCCAGCGAGCGGAGCAGAGAATACATGTATTTATAGGCAGAAGGGACCGCTGTGAACGCCGAGCTGTCACTCGGCTGACAGCATCAGGACGCGGTGCCACCAGGAGCCGAGCGCGGGCGAGACAGCCGGAGCACTCTCCTCCCAGGGACTTTGGCGCGGCGGCTGGTGCAGAGCTCGCCCGAGCAGAGACGGTCGGGGCCGCTCCCCAAAGTGATTTATTTGCAGCATAGAAGCCAAGAAAATTGTCTTTTATATATCAGCGGCCGCTGGCTCTGCTCCCGCCGGCCCGTGCGAGCGGCTGCACGCCTGCGGTTTGCACCCGCGCCAGTCCCTGGGCCTTCTCTCTCCTAAATATTAAATAAAAACAAGGGATGTGGGATGCGGGAGCAGGACATGCCGGTCCAGGCTGCATCCCCACATCACCAGTGAGCTGGGAGGACGCTTGTGGCAATTTAGGTGTTTTAAGGCTGCAACTGCAGGAAATTTGGGAATGCCCAGGAATTATGGAGGGAAAGGGCTCCCCGGAGGGAGGTGAGCACATGCGGGCAGCCGGCATCCCACGTGCCTGGCCTTCGGACGCGATGCCAGGCACCACCCTGCTCTCCGTCCCCGGGGTGCGAATCCCGCTGGGCCCAGCTGATCCGTCAGAGATTCTGGCTTCGTTCCTGAGCTGCCGAAAGCCGAATCCAGCCCATTGTTTTCAATCTGTCTGCTTTGAAATTGCTCCTAAATAACACAGTTTATCTTTGGCTGATTGAGTCTAAGAATTTTGCAATTACAGACAAACAAGGACATTCAGCATCACGTTATTTGCATTTTTAAGGACCAAGACTTTTTTCTGCGTGTTTTCGTCTAACGATGTGTCGGGCTGGGGCTGACGAGCGATTCCAAACCCCGGCCATGTCGCGTGCTCAGCCCATGGACCCGATCCCCAGCCTGGCTCCTCTCCCCGGCCCCCAGAACCCCTCGAGCGTGTGCCCCCCCGACCCCAGCCCGGCTGGGGGAGCAAATTCTATCCCAAATGGTGCTGTATTTTGCTTTTTTCCCCTCCTCTCTCCGCTGCAGTGAAGCTGCAGGAAGGCAGCAGCGCCACAGAGTGACCCCAGAGCATCCCTGGGGCCGGCGGCAGGTCCGGCACTGGTGTCACCGGATCACCCCGCGGTGAAACTGGTCCGTCTTGGGCGGACCGTGTGCAAACTTGTGCTTCCCGCAGGCGATCCCAATCCTCATCCCGCACAAATCCCATGCAGTCCGGGAGCCCACCCACCTCCCTGCACAGCCAGGGGCGAGCCGGGGCATTGCACCCCCCATCCCAACCCCCAGCACGGTCTCCACGGGGCGCTCAGCCAGGGGTCAGCAGCCCCGCCGCCGCGTTCCGGCTTTTTATTCCCTTTTATTTTTCCGGCATGCCCTAAGCTGCCGCCCGGCTGCTCCATTAGGTAGGGCTCCATCCTCCAGGCCCCTTTTTCTGCTCTAATTACCTCCCCCCTCGGCACGCACCCCCCCACCGGCGCTGCAGACCTCATTGATCACCTTGTCAAAACTTCCCCACTCGCCGGGCCAGGGGAGCGGGGCCGCGGCGGCGAGGAAGAGGAGCAGGAGAAGTGTAATTACTCCCTCCGAACGATGCCAGGGGTCCCAGAGCTGTATGAATGATTAATTACAGCCTGCCTGCCTGCGCGGAGAAGCCGCGGCTAATGCACTAAGTGCTCTCCCCTGCAAAATACCTGCTCGAAGCCCAGAGGGAGCGAAGCGGCCGCGGAGCAGCTGCGGTGCCAACGCCGCACACAAACCCTGGGCAATGCCCCAGTTCCAGGCCCGCGGGTGCTCGGCCAGGCACCCATCCCGCCCGGCCCCCGTGGGAAGCACGTGGGTGCTGACCCCCAGCAAAGACAAGGGACCCATAGCAGGCACCCAAGCCGTGCCCATCGTGCTGTTACCCCCTACATCTCCTTCTCCCCCCTCCCCAGCTGCCCATCTCCTGCCCTTTTAGTCAATTCTTTGAAATACCGGCTTGGGCAGCCTGGAAAAATAAGCCGAATCCCTGGATTTTTGCAGCAGGGAGGAGACGGGGCTCACCCACCACGGTCTTTGATGTCGCTGCTAAGGGGGTGGCTGTGCCCAAGCAGGTCCTGGCGTGACCGTGGGTGAAGGGACGCTCCAGACGTCCCTGTGCCCAGAGGCCGGGAAGGGGCCAGCCACAGCCCCCGTCTCGCGTGGGGTCCTGCCCTGGGGCTGCGCAGCCCCTCCATCCCCCGGCAGCCCAATGCCGTGAGTTCCCAATGAATCCCTAGCCAGCAGCCCATTAAATCAAAGCCCCAGCTCATATTTCATCCCCTTTATTTATTGTTTTTCTGTTTTACTAGGTTGTTTATGTTGCCAAGTGCAATTAATCCCTGATTGGGAGACAGCGGCGATGGGGAAGGGAGAGCACCCAACGACGGGCTCGGGGCTCGGCCACGGCTGGTGTCACCTCCCTTCTCCTGCCACCTCCCGGGCACCAGGACCACCAGGATTTCACCCCCGGGCCCCGTGGCAGCATCGCTGCCCCCCTGGGAGCCCCAGCCAGAGCCCCATCTCCAAACCTCCCTGCTAACGCTGGCTTTCAGCGCTCTCGGGTAACGACCCGCTGGTGGAAGCTCACAATCGTATGGTTTCATGTTGTTATGGAAGAAGGACCTAATTAAAAAGGGAAATGAGTATGACATTGTAAAAATGTTCAATTAAGTTTATCTCATTACAGTTAATATTAGAGGGGAACTTTGGGCTTTTTATATTTTACTCCAAAATTCGGAGCTGGCAGTTAAAGAGCGGTGTTCAGTCACGGCCTCTTCCTTGGGAAAGGACGAGGGAAGGGGATGGGGAGGGGCGGATGGAGCGGGGGAGAAAAATGGTATTTAATGAAACACGCACCTTATTAACGTTCGCGGCTGCCGACCTGACTCACGTGACATTTCGGTGCAGCCTGTGCCGCGGCTCTCGCACCGAGCGGGCACGTCGCTGCCGGCACAGACCCCCGGCGCGGGCAGCCCCCGTCCCCACTCTGTCCCCGAAGCCCCAGAGCTGCCGGGGGGACGGAGGCCCCGCGCAGGCTCCCACCCCGGCTGGGCGGCGGCGGCAGCGAGGAAACAAAGCTGCCAAGATGTTTTGATCCAATTAACCGTAATTTATTTCCTGCTCATCAGCACTTTGCCACCGGGGGATTTGCGGTTTCACTGGGACGTGCGGTCTCCGCTGGGAGATCCCAGCAGCAGCAATGTCCCCCCCCAGCCCGGCACCGGCTCCCGATCGCGATTAGCGCCCAAGGGACCCAGACATTTTTCAGCAGTGATTCGCCTCCAGTTTTATTGGGGTGAATCCTCATAAATTTACACCCCGTCGGTAAAGGTTCTTCTGGCATTTAGATTTTACAGCCTGTGCTTTCCAAGGAATAAAACTTGGCTGGGTTTTTTTTTTTTCCTTCAGCGCCCTGGATAACGAGACTTGCCCCTCTCCATCCCTTGTCTCCTGGAGCGAGCGGAGGGGATGGAGCAGGGAAGCCCTGCCCGGAGCCGCAGGGACCCGCTGTGCCCGGCAGCGGCTGGGGGATAAAGAAAGAACGAACCCACTGGGGTGGCAGACGGGCGTCTTTTTCTCCTTCCCCCTTTATAAGCCGCACTCCCAAGGAGGGTAAACAGATGTTGTTTTCTTCACGGAGGCTCTAATTTACGGCTGTACCCACACACGAAGGGAAGGCGAGCAGGGGAAGGTGAGGAAGAGGAAGAGGAGGAAGAAACGGGGGTTTTCTCCGAGGAGCCTGAGCCATTTGCTCAGCCCACTGGTGCTGCCGCGTCCCTGCTCGTCCCCGGGCTCGTGAAATGCCTGGGTGAAACCCCGACACGCCGCAGCTCCCGCCACCAAACCCCCCTGCCACCAAACCCCCCCTGCCATCGAAGTCCCCCACCTGCAGACAGGTCCCGGGGGCGCAGCCCCAGACCCTGCCCATGGCCCCTCGGCACCGGGGCAAAAGCCGGGGGACGCCCCGGGGGGGCTGAGCATCTCGGGCTGCGCCGAGCAGCCCCGGGGACGGGGATTTCAAGGCACGTTTGATGCGTCGCCTGTGAAATAAATACCTTTGATGCAGAAGAGGCCACAAAAGCGCGTTAGATGCATGAAACAGCATTAACGAAGAAAGCGGATAATCCCTCCCATCTGTGCTGCGCAGGGCTGCACGGGGCTCCCCAAAATCCCGCTGCTCTCCCCCAGCCCCCCAGCCCTGGCATCCGAGGCCCCTTTTGTCCCCAGGCTCCTGGTGAACCCCCACGTGCCCACGACCGAAGGGTCCGCGAAGGACAGAGTGCCCCCAGGTCCTGTCCCCTTGGCCAGGCGCAGCCTCCCGGGGGGACGCGGGGACGGGAGGGATGCCGAGGAGCTGAGCACAAAGCACCGCACCAGCCGGGGACCCCCCCGGAGACCCCCCGTGCCCCCTCCCCAGCCTGCGGCGAGGGGCGGGGGGGCGGACGCCGCCTCCTTTCATCTTTCCCTCGGCTGAACTTTCATTCCTTATAATCAGGCCTGCTATTAATGATGCATAAAATTACCCCTGATTAAAAGAACCTTTTCCAGCCGTGGCAGCAGGCGGGGGGGGGAGATCACGCAGGCGAGCAGGGACACGAGCCCCCACCTCGGGCACCCACCCCCAGACCCCCCCGGGGGGAGCAGGGATGCTCTTTGGTTCGGGTGGGGGTTATTTAGGGATCAACAGCTCCGGTCGCTGAATCCCCACATCTTCATTACAAGCCTTAATTAAGGGATCAGTGAGAGCATCCCAAAACCCGGGTCCCATCCTGCTACAAGCCCAGAGCTGTTTGCAACCTCTCCGCCACCCATCTTGGGCTGGGGGGACACGGACAGGAGAGTATCGTCACCCGTCCCTTTTGGGAAGCCAATCTTTTAACAAAAACTAGGCCTTTTGGTGTGTTTTTCAGTGTTTTAAGTAAGTAAATGGTGCAGCTAATGAATGTGAAATTGCAGCAAAAAGAAAAACACCCCGGATCAAAGCCCCTGTGATCTGCATGTCAGCGCCGAGCGGTTAATTGCTATTACAACAACCGCGTGCGGACGCCGGCGAGGGGCTGGCAGTGCCGGGACAGCCCGTCTGCTGCTCCCGCGCCGGAACCGGCAGGACCGGGGGGATGCGGGGATCTGCCTCGCCTCGCAGAGCCCTCGGCCTCGCACCGACTGGCATCTCCCGGCTGTCCCCTCCATCGCCGAGCCCAGCCCCACGCCGAGGCCCTGGCCGCTCCGAACGAAGCTTTGCTCCCGGCGGGGCGCGGTGACCCCGCAGCCAGCGGCAGAAAATCGATCCCGCATTTCCCCTCACATCCGATGTACTGGGGAGCATCACGTTCCCAACGCCTGCGGTACGCCCCTGCTCGGGGGCTTCCTAGGTTTTGCCGAGGAGCCCCCCCGCATCTCAGCATCGTGCTCAGAGCGATGGGGTGGGGAAACCTGCCGTGCTGCCACCCGTGCACCGAAGCCGGGCGTTCTCAGCCCCCCACCCGGGACGCTGCGGTTCCCCAACCCGCTGCCGCACCCTGGCGTGGGTCCGCCAGGCACTTTTGGGCCATGAGGGCAGAGGAGAGGAGCCAGCAGCCCTGCATGGGGGTGATCATGCGGCAGGGCGGGCAGCAACCCTGGCATCCCGGCTCAGCCAGGAGCACCCGCACCCTGCCTGGGGAAAAGGCTTTGTACCGGCTGCAACGCTCGGCCGTGCCCTGGGACAGGGTGGGCGATGCCGGACCCTGGAACGGGTGATGCCGGACCCTGGTTTGGGTGATGCCCTCAGAGCAGAGGGTGGCCAAGAAGCAGCCAGGCTCCCCAGGATCTCGGCTTTGCTCTTCATCCCAGCACCAGCATCCCCGCGCTGCACGCCTCTGCCCAGCGGAGATGCCGGTAAGATGCTTGCAGGGATGAAGGGGGTAAAAGCCCTCCCGTAGCGGCTCTCTGGGCTCCATCGAGGAGGACAGGGACTTTTCCGTCCCCTCCGCTTGCAGCCCGGCTCGGGGAGCACGGCCGGCTCTGGCAAAGCCTCCTGAGCCAGGAGAGGTTTGTTTGAAACAGGGCTTTGCAAAACAGGCCGGGAGCGAGGAGAGAGGCAGCGATTACTGCTGTGTCTCGGCAAAGCGAAGGATGCAAAGGGAGGACGGCACCGAGCGGGGAAAGCGGCAGAAAGCCCTTATTGCACCGAAATTACTGCCAGTTGTTTGCATTGCTTTTAAAAGCAGCTCTTGCTGCAGCCCCACGGGCTTCGGCTGATGGGGGGAGATTATCTCTGCCCGAGCGATGGGAGGGGATTAGTGACTCCAGCGTGGGAAAACCGTGGCTCCACGCTCCTGGGAAGGGCCCGACCATCGGGGATGGATGGACGAGGTGCTGGCAGAGGCGATGATGGGGCTGTGGGGCACAGCCAGTCCCCCCGGGAGCCCTGGTCCTGCTGGACAATGGCCCCAGTGGCCCCTGAGCATCTCCTGGGTCACGAGAGAGAGCAGGTATCGGGCAAAAGGGGCTCTTTGCCAGCCGGTCCCACACTCCCGCAATGCCATAAGGACATGAAAGTGCCATGGGTGCCCCCCCAAAGCCCGTCTCGGTGGCCCCTGCTCTGGAGGGCAGAGCCCCCAGCCGGGTCCTTCTCCAGCCTCCCCCCCTCCACGAATACTTTCTACTCCCGTTTCTCTCCAACCTCACCAAGGTTTTTGGAGGGCAGAGGCCAAAAGCCACCAAACCCCCTTCGCCAGGGCTCCTGTGAGCAGCATCCTCCCAGCCCCGTCCCCGTCCCAGTCCCGGCTGTAAATCCCTGGAGCCGCTCGCAAACAAGCCCCGAAATCTCAGCCAGGGAGACGCGCCGAGGAAATGGCAGGCGTTCAGGCTCCATTAACTTCATATTTACAGCCCCCTTTTAATAGGATGCGGGCGCCGTCGCTCTGTCACGCTGCTGCTGGTGGAGGGTGCCCACAGCAGCGGCATGTGCCAGGAGCGGGGCGAGCACACGGGGACGGCGCGACCCAGGAGGAACCCCAAAACCAGCCCCAAACCCCCGCTTTGCAGAACCCAGACTCATCGCCAGCACAGAAATCCCGTCCCTGGGCTGCCCCGTGCGGTGCTGCCAGCCCAGCACCGAACACCGGGATGGGGAGAGGGATGCAGACCGGGAGCATCCGTATGGCTTAAAACCCACGCGTGTCCCCCCCCAGCCCCTCCTCTCTCAAGGGCTTCGCGGCCTGTCGAAGGACTTAGTATAATCCAGGGAGAAAAATGAAAGCCCCGGCCCCGCAGGACGGAGTGTGCTGTCTGGGGTAGAACTAATAGTTATTATCTCCATTAAGCACCATGGCTGTCAGGGAGGAATTAATTTCCAAGCAGCGAGAGATGAAAGTTCCCCATTTTTCAGGGAAATCTACACCGTGCGAGGTGGCTAAAGAAAAATAACTTAAACGTGATTAAAAATGATCCCCATTTTATTAAAAATAATTCTAATTTATCTCTCCCTCCGGCTTCCTGTTTCGCTGGCATAAATCCCGGTTACCGGAGGAAAGGCGGCTGCCGGAGATCACGGCGGTCGGGCTTGTGCCGGCTGGTGCCGGAGCTGGGACGTCCCCCATGGGGATCCGGGTTTTGGGCACGGAGAGCGTGGCACATCGCGTGCCGGAGAGCCGGGCTCTCCCTGCTGAGCCCTGACGCCTCTTTCCAGCATCGGAGATGGAAAAGCCAACCCTTCTCCCACCCCTCCTGACCCGTCTCCCCACAGGCAGCACAGCCAGGGTGCTGAAATCCAGGAAAAAATGGGGAAAAAATCCAAATCCGGGAGCCAACGAGGGGTTCCCGGCTGGTGAAGCCGGGCACCGACTCAGCCGTGTGGCCAGTCAATTTGTCTCGCTGCAAAACGAGGATCCTGCTTCTCTATCTCGCCAAGATGTTGCAAAAAATCAATTAGTGGCTAATGACATTACGGCGGTTTGGAGATATAAAGCTTTACAGAAGCGGTAAGTGGTAGCGATACACAGTAATTCAGATTCCAGCGGTGAAATATGGGAGATTGCTCTCATTTTATTAGCGGCCGCCGATGTTACTCATCTCGTTAAGTTTATTAATAAGCCGATCTCCCCCCAGCCTGGCAGGGTCCGTGCTGGAGACGCGGTTCCCGCTGCACGCGTGGGCCGGGGTGAAAGCCGGAGCAACCGGGGGTTATTCTAACCAACCCCCCCTTAGACACTCGCTTTTCTCATCCAAAATCAGGGGGTTTAGATATCTGCCAGATCAAAACATGCTCCCCAAAGGAAATTTTTTTGCTTTCCAAAAATATGCCTGTAATGGGAAAAGTCAGGGCTTGGAAGCGGCCATTTGGCTTTGAGCTTTGGGGCAGCTTTCAGGGTTCGATTTTTATTCTTCTTTCATTGCGGCTACGCCAGCAGCGACAGTCTCCGTCCTGCCGGTGCCGTTCTAATAATATTCTATTGTAATAGTTAAAACATTTTACTTTCTGTTTAAAGCCTGCAAGGAAGGATTCTCCTGCATATTCAGAGATATCAGCTTTCCCTTTTTGACTGCAATCTAACCGATTTAAAAAAAAATAAATAAAAAAATGGTCAAAATAACCGCTGAAAAATTGAAAGCCCGCTCAGCCCTTGTGTCACCAGGACGTCGTGTGCCTGCTGCTCTCCCAGCCCGGATTGAGCACCGGTTTACAAACCCCCCCCAGCAAAATCCCCACACTCGATGGTGATGGGCTGCAGCGTGGGCTCGATTCCCCGGCATAACTCCCCAAACCCACAGCAGATCCCTTAAAACCTCAACGCTGCCCCCAAACCGGGGGAGATGCCCCCCCCGCAGCGCCGTGCCTCAGTTTCCCCCCTCGCACAGACAGGCTGGGGCTGGTCCCATCCCATCTCTGGGACATGGAGTGGGCCAGGCCCCGAAATGGGGCAAAATGCTGGAAAATCGGTGCGGCGGTCGCAGTGCAAACATAAGGCCAGGCTCCCCCTCCTGACCCTCCTCCTCCTGCCCCCGCTTTAAGGTGAATGCAGAAAAATAACCCCCCTTTTCTCCCTCTCCCAGCTTTACGCGTTATTCTCAGGCGCAGAAAACCCGGTGCCCAGGGGGACGGCGACTCCCCGGGTGCCACCAGCAGCTCCCGGATCACAGAGCCCTTCACACCCAGGGCAGTGTCCCCAGCCCCATCCCTCCGCCAGCCACGGCTGTTCCCGGTGCCTGCTCAGGGGCTGGGAGCATCCGCCTGATCCCACCACCCGGCAGCGGCCGCAAGCCACCCTGGTGCCGCAAAGCCAGCCTCGGCTCCCCCCTTTTCCAGGGGAAACGTCCCAAAGGCAGGAGGGGGAGAGGAGAGGTCCCGGAGCAGCCTCTGGATCCCGCACCGGCCCATGGTGATGCGGGTTTTGTGCCCAAGAGCATCCCACAGGAAAGGTCATTCCCTGCGATCGCTTCAGTGGTTATTGACCGAGCTCTGAAACAGCAAAATAATTTAATAGCTTAATATATCAGATCGATGAGAGCAGGGGAGGGGAGCGGCGGTGATTAGCCAGAGCTGCCGGTGTCACTCCCGCGTGTGCTGGGGCCGGGGGCACCGCAGGGCTCCGGGGGGGTTATCCCACCAGGGGACAGGCTGGACACCTCGAGGGGAAGGATGGGGAAGGATTTACCCCGAGCCCTGAAATGCTCCACTCAAACAGGGACCCAGCAAAGCACCGCGGAAACCCCCGGCACGGTGGGAAAGGCAGCGGCAAAGCAAAGCATCCGCCATGGCACATCCATGGGCACGGCACGGCACGGCTCTGCCGGCACGGCACGGCTCTGCCGGCAGCGCAGCCACGTCCACGGCACACATACACGCGCTCCCCCCTCCTCCTAATTGTTTCTCTTCATCTTTTTATGGTTGTTAATTGCTCCCTCCTCCGTTTACTGTGTTACTCCAAGTGCTGCTCTTAATTTGCCTCTCTTGCTGCAGGTGCTGGCTGTATTATTAACTTTTAATGCGGAGTGTTAGGGATCCGTGAGTTTGTTTTCCTTGTTACTGATGGATATTTAATTGGCGAGTCGCTGCCGGGGTGGCGGGGCCATCCAGCAGGAATCCAATGCAAATACGATTTTACATTCTTCTGCTCCCTCCCCGACTGCCAAATATTTTAAATAAATAAACACAACTGCGTCAATCTATGCCGGAGCGCGAGGCTCGCAGGTGCAGGCCCAGCCCCGCCGCCTGCGCCCATGGGCTCTTCTGCAGCCCAGCACCAAACCGTGTCGGGATGAGCCCAAAACCAGTCCCGGAGAAGCCGGGCAGGGGTTTTGCCAGCAGCCGTGACCCCGCTGGCGAGCGCCCGGCACCGTGGGGTCACCCCAGGCCTGGGAAACTGCTTAATAGCACTTTGCATTAATGTCCCGCAATGCAGACACTAATCAAGAGGCGGCGTCTTCCATCCCGGCAGTGATTTAACCCTCTGCCAGCTGCATGTGGCCACCTCCAGCCTCGGCACGATGGCTGGGGATCTCTCCCTCTGCACTCGAAGCTGGGCGCCGGGCGCTGAACCAGCCCAAATCCCAGCTCCCACCTCCGAACCAGCGCAAATCCCAGCTCTGAACCGGCCCAAATCCCAGCTCCGAACCAGCACAAATCCCAGCTCCCACCTCCGAACCAGCCCAAATCCCAGCTCCGAACCAGCCCAAATCCCAGCTCCCACCTCCGAACCAGCCCAAATCCCACCTCCGAACCAGCCCAAATCCCAGCTCCCAGCTCCAAATCGCAGTGCCTGCAGGTCGGTGCCCACTTCCTGCACCCCACAGCCATCAGTCCAGCCCATCGCGGTGCTGGTGGGGCTCAGCAGGACCCCCTGGACCCCAGCCCCACGCCGGGCGCATCCTTCCCGGCAGGGATGCCCCGGGGTGCCTGCTCCCCTGCCCGGGCTGGGAGACTGACAGCTGCCACTCAGCCGGGCTCTGCCCGCATCTCCCCGCGCAGATGAATATTCATGCTTTCAGCAGTGCTGCGGGACCCTCCGTGGGCTCCCTCGCTGGTAAATATTCATGAAACACCAGGCAAAAGGCTCAGGCTAACGGGTTTGGCCCGTGGCAAGCAGCTCCTCCAGCAGCGGGGCTGGTGACCCTCACCCTCCCGGCCACTGTGGGGCCGGGCAGTGCCGGGAGAGGCACGAAAACACAGCTATCTCCCTTTAGACCACATCCCTGGGGTGCTGGGGGCACCCAGGGGCTTGCAGGAGCGAGTGGATGGGTGCTGGGGTCGTGGTGGCAAGACCTTGGCCGGTCACCACAACCATCCTGCACATCCATAGTCCTCAAACATCCCAGCACGGCCCCAGAATAGCCCAGTTCCCTGTCCCCAGTGCCAGTGTCCCCGTGCATGGCCACGCTCTGCTTGGCACTGGGGAAACTGAGGCAGGGAGCGGGGCAAGGCCAGCCCGGAGCGGTGCCCAGACGTGGGACCGCAGAGAACTGGCAGCTGCTGGGTCCGGCCGTCGGGCGCCGCTCAGCGCAGGCAGGCGGCTTCACAGCCCCCCGGCACCTCGCCCGCACCGCGCTCGCCATTCCACCACGGCTCACAGCCCCGCAATACCATTAACGAGAGTGGCTGAGCTAATTAAATACCTGTTAGCGATACAGTCATTACCGAGGGCAATAAAAGCTGTCTCTGAGCTCCCTGGCTCCTCCGTGCCGCGACCAGCGCCTGCAGCAGCGCTCCCTGCGGCACCCGCGGCTCCTCACCGGCACCCCTGGGCCCCGCAGGTGGGTCTGCGTCCCTGCCCCGTCACCACTTCTGCCACCAGCTTGGGCCCCACTGGGGTCCCCAAAACCACCATCCCAGCTGTCCCCAGCCTCTGCTCTGTCCCCAGCTCCCCCAGTGCCACCAAAGCCCTTGGGGACCAGCAGGTGCCCCAGGACCTCAGCAAAGACGGGAGAATTGCATTTGCCGGTGACCCTGACAGCCGAGCACTGAGCACTAATGCAAGGCAGAGACAAGGGAAAAACACCCAGAGAGAGATAAAAAGCCCAAAGCTGGGAGCCAGTCCCATCCACCATAACAAGATGGGCAGAAAAAAACGACAAGAGGAAAGCGAGAGGCTCGTGTCTCCTCCTCAGCGCAGGTCACACAGGGGAGCCTGAGTATTTGGGTACACTTCAGGGAAACTGAGGCACGGTCTGACAAAGCGGTCTGGACTCACCTGGCCGTGGTTGTCACCGGTCCTGCTGCTCTACGGATGGCACCGTCCCCTGGCTTGGCTCCCCTGGGCCGGCTGCCGCTGCTCCAGCCCTAGCTGATGCGCTCAGGTGTGTCGGTAGCTGGGACAGTGGGAATCAATTACCCACCTCATTAATCCCGGCACTCCCATCACTGCTGCCCCGGCGCAGGTGGGCTCCTGGGGAGCCAGGGCCTGTGTGCTGGGTCCCCCCAGCTGGGACTTTGCAGGGATGCTGCCAGCCCCGGGGGTCCGTCCCCTCCGGTGGGAGCCCCCTTCTCCGGAGCCAGCTCCCGAGCAGCTCGGCAGAGAGCAGTGAGCCCACTGGAGCTTTGCTCCGCAGTGAGCTGGGTTTGAAACCTTCATCAGCACATGTGCAGTGAATTTAGAGGCCTCAGCTCCCACCCAGGTGGGCTGCTGGAAAGCCCCGTAGCAGCAGAGCGGAGAGTCTGGGGGTGACTGGGTGTCTTGGTCCCCAGAGCCTGGGGCTACAGCCCCCCTCGGAGCAGCCCGGAGCAGGGGGCTGTGCAGGCTCCCGGGGGGTGCAGCACACAGGGTCCTGCGTGGGAATTGAAGGGGCTCAGCTGGGGGGCTGCGTGGCCGGGGACCTTTCCCATGTGCTCAGGGGGCTCATTAAGAGCCCATCCCCCGCTAACGAGCTGGGCACAGAAGTGCAGAGACAGGAGGGACGAGCCCTGGGGAGGGTTACCCTGGGAGGGCCACAGGCAGTGGAGGTCCCCACGCTGTCCCCTCCGCTCCGTCCCTGTCACCACATGAGCACGGTAGCCAAAACTCAGGATTCCCAGCTGCTGCCTTGGCTCGACGCTGTAATCGCATCCCCAGTCTGCTGCCGTGGGATGGGGACAACGTCCTGCCATCTGCCTGCCACCGGGCCCTGTCCCCGCGCCGCAGGGATGAGCCCACAGCCCCGCCAGCGTCTCAGCTCCGGGGCTGCTCATCCCCGCACCGAGCGGCCGGGGAAGCAGTCCCCCGTGTCCGTGTCCATCCCTAGCCCAGCCTGACGGCTTCCCGTGGCGGTTCCCATCCGTGCTGGCAGCCTCGGGGGACCAGCCAGCCTTGGTGACCAAGCAGCGTCCCTGACCCAGCCACCCCGCTGAGAAGGGAGACGAGCCTGGGGAGCACGGAGGGGGTTGGCGCAGAGTAGAGCCAGGGCTGGAGGAGGAGGAGGAGGAGGAGGAGGAGGAGGAGCAGAGGGCAGGAGGGCAGCCCAGCTCTTTCCCACGCTCTCCCCTGCCCGCTGGTGACGCAGCCAAGGTGGCAGCAGCAGTTGCGTGTCCCCAGTCACCTATGCTTGATCTTGGCGAAGCCTTGGACCGACACAGCCCCCTCCTCCCGCCCCCCTCGGCTTTTATTAGTTTAAACACATGGACGCATGAAAAATAAATGTTGCTCGGGAAAGACAGCGGCAGAGGGCTGGGAAGCAATTAGCATCCAAAGAGGCATAATTAGTGCTCAGAATGCAAGCGGCAGAGAAGAAATAAAGTAGCATTCGGATGCAATCAGGGTCGTGCCTGAATTACAAACCGTTAACTGAATTGCTAATTAAGCACAGTGTGTGAATCACGTCTTATTAAGGGGCTCAGCGCACTCTCCGCCATGCAGGCCGTGGTGGGACGGAGGGACAACGCGGCTCGTGGTGGAGGCTCGTCACCGAGGCGGGATGGGGCTTTTGCCGGCTGCTGGCTCTCCCTCGGTGGCACGGAGCGATCCTCGGTGGCACGGTGTGATCCTCGGTGGCATGGAGCGATCCTCAGTGGCACGGAGCGATCCTCAGCGCTGCCGTTGGCCCAGGAGAGCAGATGCCATGTGCAGAGCACTGGGTTTTGGGGACAGTCCCCGCCAGGATGGCAGCAGCCACGTGCTCGCACTGAGCCTGAGCATCCCCACGGCAGGGCCATGGCATGCAGGGCAACGGCTGCCCGCCTGGCAGTTAATTAGCTGTAATTAGCAGGATTCGCCTCATTTTAGCAGTCTGGGCAAATATTTGCCCAGGGAGCGCTGGCATGCCGGCTCCCCAGCTCCCCCCAGACCATACCGGCTCCTGCGGGGATGGAGCTGGATGAGCCGGAGTGGGAAAGTACAGGAGCCATGTCCAGCCCCCATTGTCCCCGTGGGTCCCTTGTGGCCCTGCAGGCTGCTCTGGCTGTCACCTTCGCTTCCCCGTTTAGCCTGTGGGGGAAGGCAGGCTCCCAAGTGGGGCCGCTTCCCTTAGCGGACCTCCCCAGGACATCCCTACATCCCCCATCCCCCATCCCTGCATCCTGCATCCCCACATCCCTGCCTCCCACATCCCTGCCTCCCACATCCCTGCCTCCCACATCCCTGCCTCCCACATCCCTGCCTCCCACATCCCTGCCTCCCACATCCCTGCCTCCCACATCCCTGCCTCCCACATCCCTGCCTCCCACATCCCTGCCTCCCACATCCCTGCCTCCCACATCCCTGCCTCCCACATCCCTGCCTCCCACATCCCTGCCTCCCACATCCCTGCCTCCCACATCCCTGCCTCCCACATCCCTGCCTCCCACATCCCTGCATCCTGCATCCCCACATCCCTGCATCCCCACATCCCTGCTTCCCCACATCCCTGCTTCCCACATCCCTGCCTCCCACATCCCTGCATCCTGCATCCCCACATCCCTGCATCCCACATCCCTGCCTCCCACATCCCCGCACCCTCATGCCCCACATCCCCAGGAGCCCGCACCCCGCGCCGGGCGGGGGCTCCCCCATTTATCAGCCCGGCGCAGCAGCAGCTCAGCGCCCGCAGAAGCACACGGCGCAGCGAGTGCACAGAGAGCCTAATCCATGGAGGGGGGGGGATTAATTATTCATATTTTATCAAATTCAGACACGTCGTTATAAAGGTCTAACAAGCTCTTGCTTTGCCCAGGGGGGCACCTACCCTTGCTGCTTCTCTTTTGCTTTCTAACCCTTTCTCTTTTTTTTCCCAGGATTGTTTTTATCTTCACCTTCTCGTTTCCCTTCTGTTTTCCCCAGTGTTCCAGCAACGCTCCTCCCTGGCGCGTCTCTATACACCCGTGTCCTTGCCGGGCGCCCCGATGTCCCTCTGCGGCGGGCGCCGAGCTGCCGGGGACGCACCGCAGCCCCGCTCCATCCACGCCGGGCTCGCCGAGGGCCGGGATCCCCCAGCCTCTCCCTGGAAGGCGAGCGGCAGCCCCTGGTCTCCCGCCCGGCGAGCTCCTCGCCCGGCGCTGGGATGAAAGGCTGACGGCTTCGCTTGAAGCCCTGCAGTGAGGAAAGGTCTTCGGAGCACCGCGGCGATCAAAGGGAGCTCTTCATCTATTTTAATAAGTCTCCACCAAGGCGCTGCAGTCGGTTCGGCGTGAGGAAGGGGCTTTCCGGAAGAGATCAAAGCCCCGCGTGAGCGTGGAAGGAGCTGAGGGACTTGGAGGGAGGAGAGGAAGAGGACGGAGGGGAGGAAGGGAGCGAGGGCTGGGAATAAAAAATGGAGAGGCTGGAGATGTGGCTCCAAGCGCCGGTTGGAGGCTCCGCTCGGAGCTTCCCCACAGGAGCCGGCCGTCGGGGGAAAGTGGCTGTGGGACAGTCCGAGCCCTCTGCCCTCGTCCACCATGATGGCCAAGAAATGTCCAGGCTGGTGGCCACCACCGCGCTTGGCACCACCGCTCCGTCCCGGCCACCCCCGAATCCGGGCACCGCCGAGCAGCCGCAGGGCCAAGCAGAGGCGTGGGGGGACAGAGCGCTGAGGCTGGGCACAAAGGGCAGCTGGAGGGGACACAGGCAGATGTCCCCGCTTGCCACGCTGGCAGGAGGCAGAGAGCCAGGGGATGCTCCCGGGAAGGGACAACCGAAGGGTTTTCCCGGGCACAGGTGGAGGGAAGGTCCCTCCTGCTCATCAGCGCATCCCCGGGCACCGGGGCCACCCACAGCCCTGTCCCAGCCCCGGCACAGCCCAAACGCCAAAAACCCACAAGGGCCTGGGGCACGGCATCCCGCGGCCGGATCCCAGGCGGGGATCTCCCCACCGAGCTGCCACGGCCGGATCCCAGGCGGGGATCTCCCCACCGAGCTGCCACGGCCGGATCCCAGGCGGGGATCTCCCCACCGAGCTGGGATAGCAGGCAAAAACCCATCGAGAGCGAGAGCGAGAGCAGAGTAAATGTGTGCAGCCCGGGCTCCCGGGGAGAAAATGTGCAGCAAATGAAGATGTGCCGTGCCAGAGCGTTTATCACTCATCAGCTCCGAGATGGGCCCTTTGAGATGAAAGCCCTTTTTCTTTTACGAAGGGTTTATCCAGTTTTGTTTAAAAATCACCAAGGAAGATTCCCTATTTGGATAAGCTTCTGGCTTGTGCTGGATTAATGTCCCGAGCCGGGGACTCGCGGCTTCCTGGGAACAAGATAATAAGCAAGAGCAAACGGAGCGATAAGGCATGGCGCAGCACGGGGAAGAGCTCTCCCAGCCGGGGCAGTCGCCTCCCCACGGCCGCGTGTGCCAGAGACACCGGGAGGATGCCCGGCAGGGAAACACGCAGCCCCGGCTGCCCCTCGGCACAGGACGGGCACGATGCTGGATGCCGCCGCCCGTTCTCCTGCGCAGGCAAAGCCCAGGGACCGCGGGAGCGAGGCAGATTTCTCAAGCGTTTGTAACTTTTGGGCAGTAGGTGGGGGTTTTTTTTTGGTCTTATTTTTTTTCAAAGGAACGAAAATGCGATGAAACCCCTGCGTGCCGCAGGGCAGACACCTGGCTCTGCAGCAGCAGCGGCGCTTCCCAGCCAAGTGCTTGTCGCAGCACAAGGCAACACGTGGTGGGTGCTCCCCCAGCCCTCCCCGGCTGCTCCGCGCCGCCGGCACAGCTCAGCCCACGCAGAGATGGAGCTGCTCGAGCCTGGCAAGGCCATAAACCGCTGCAGAGCGGCTCTGATGATGGGAAACCCCAGCGAGGGGCTCATGCTGGTGCAGCAAGGGGGATGCCCTGCACAGCGATGCTGCTCCACGGCTGCCCCATCCCTGGAGGGGTTCAAGGCCAGGTTGGACGGGGCTTGGAGCAACCTGGGCTGGTGGGAGGTGTCCCTGCCCAGGGCAGGGGTGGCACTGGATGAGCTCTAAGGTCCCTTCCCACCCAAACCATTCTGTGATTCTACAATTGCTGGTCCCCACATCTGGTGTGTCAACCCATGAGAACATCCTGTGAGGCATCTCTGGGAATTCCAAGCCTTCGGGTTGGTCCTCCATGGATGGAGCAGCCGTACATCCCCACAGCCAGGGCACCGATGATGCCCCACATCCCTGCCTCTCCTCCTAAAGCCAGCGGGAACGTGCTCTCACCCCAGGGAGGAGCCAGTGGGGACCCAGCTCTGCCCCGTGGTCCTTGGGCTGGTGGCAGGGGCCGCTTCCGGGGCTGTGGCCGTGGCCCCCACGAGCCCACGATGTGCCTCCTCGTTGACGACTCAATTATCAGCATTCAGCTCCTGTTTGCCCGTGGATCCTGTAATCAACGTCTGCGTGTGTATTCTGGCAAAATTAATCATAATTGCTGAAAGCAAGACACATCGCACTTGTAACTTTGGTCCGTTAATTAGGATCCTGTAATTGGATACAGCGCTCCCTGTAAATCCAATTACCTGGGATTAGAGCGGCGGCAGCAGGGCAGTGGCACCGCGGGGCCGGGGTGGCCTCGGCAGGGACGAGCCGGGGTGGCCACGCCAGGCTCCTTCCTACCCCTAAAACTTTGTCCTGACCCTCTTCTCCCGCCGTGACGAGGGGAGCTGGGACGGTCTGGAAGAGCCAACGCCCCTAAACCCAGAGTGAGTGGACGGATGCCCCCCACAGCGCGACCCCAGGGCCGCGTGCCCTGGAGCCATCCCTGCCCGGGTCAGCGCGAAGCCGGGCTCCCGGCAAGAGCTCCCAGCCCCGCCGGACACGTTGCGCTCACCTACGGCCACTCGGCTCGGCAGCCACCAGCCCAAACCCTGCTCCAAGCCCCAGAACCTTCCCCCAGCGATGCCCAGCGGAAAGGAGCCTTCTCCTGGGGGGGAAGGAGCCCAGCAGCCCCCTCCTGGCATGCTGCAGGTGACAGCGATGCTCTCCCGGCCCCGGGGACGTGCGTTGCCAGAGCCCCTCGGTGCNCCCAGCCAGGCTGGCAGGGCAGCCGCGCGCCCGCTCTCCCCGCGTCCGTAAAGATTAAATTATAAAAAAAAGGAAAAGATTTTTTAACTACACTGAACAATCATCTCTTTTAATATCCATAGATAAAAACTGTAATTGTTTCAAGTGAGAGCTAGGTAATTTAGGCTCTGTTTTATGGTGTTTTGGACTATAAAGTCCCCGTGCTGAAACCTCCTGGCAGGCTGGTGCAAAAGGCTACATTTGTTGGGGGTTATTTTTATTATTTTATTTAAAGTCAGTCAGAAAATATGGAACAATTACCCTTTAAATCAAGGTGTCCCCAGGGCTTACTCTGCTCCCAGCTCTCGGAATACGTGAGGACCGTCTGAAGCAGGGAGAAAGCAGATAGAGGGGCAGAAGTGGCCGCCCCACGCCGCTGCTCCGCTGCGCCCCCCCCACTCCCCCCCATGGATTTAGGGTGTTTTCAGGCTCTGCTGGGCTCGCTCAGGTCCCGGCTGCCCCGGCCAGACCCCCCCGGGCTCAAAACGAGCTTCAGCCCTGGAGGAAACCACACACAGGGAGCGGATGGGCAAAGGAAGAGACTCGGCTGTAACGTGTGTACGCGTGGCGTGCATGTGCGTACAGGTGTGTACGTGTGCTGTACATGCCCGTACCGGTGTGCACACATGGCACGCATGCCTGTAGAGATGTCTACGCATGCTGCGTGTACAGGTGTGTACCCAGGCTGCGTGTGCCCGTACAGGAGTGTGCACGCACTGCGCATGCTCGTTCAGGTGTGTACCCGATATGCATGCCCACGCAGGTGCATAACAGCTTGTGCGTGCCCGTACAGGTGTGTACCCATGCTGTGCGTGCCCATACAGGTGTGTACCCATGCTGTGCGTGCCCATACAGGTGTACACACGCTGTGCATGCCCATACAGGTGTGTACCCATGCTGTGCGTGCCCATACAGGTGTACACACGCTGTGCATGCCCATACANATACAGGTGTGTACCCACACTGTGTGTGCCCGTACAGGTGTGTACCCACGCTGTGTGTGCCCGTACAGGTGTGTACCCACGCTGTGTGTGCCCGTACAGGTGTGTACCCACGCTGTGTGTGCCCGTACAGGTGTGTACCCACGCTGTGTGTGCCCGTACAGGTGTGTACCCACGCTGTGTGTGCCCGTACAGGTGTGTACCCACGCTGTGTGTGCCCGTACAGGTGTGTACCCACGCTGTGTGTGCCCGTACAGGTGTGTACCCACGCTGTGTGTGCCCGTACAGGTGTGTACCCACGCTGTGTGTGCCCGTACAGGTGTGTACCCACGCTGTGTGTGCCCGTACAGGTGTGTACCCACGCTGTGTGTGCCCGTACAGGTGTGTACCCACGCTGTGTGTGCCCGTACAGGTGTGTACACACGCTGTGCATGCCCGTACAGATGTGTACGCATGCTGTGCATGCCCATACAGGTGTACACACGCTGTGCGTGCCCGTACAGGTGTGTACACATGCTGTGCGTGCCCATACAGGTGTACACACGCTGTGCATGCCCGTACAGGTGTGTATCCATGCTGTGCGTGCCCATACAGGTGTACACACGCTGTGCGTGCCCATACAGGTGTGTACACACGCTGTGCGTGCCCGTACAGGTGTGTACACACACTGTGTGTGCCCGTACGTGCCTCCGCGGGCCGCGCTGCCCGTGCGGTGTGGAGCCCGGCTGGGCGCAGGGCCGCGCGTGCCTCTCCCTGCCCCGGCAGCCCCACGCCAGGAAGAGCCGCAGCCAGCGCTGTGATTAACAAACAGCTGCTTCCCAGGTGGTGATGAATTTGTATCACTGTGAAAGACAAACTCACTCGCTCGCATGCCCCGAGCCCTGCAAGGTTTCCTAACAACATCTTCTCCCCTGTCAGGCTCTAAGTGTCAGCCCTAATCCTGACTGACAGCGGCCGTTTAACTCCCGGATTTGTGGCACTTGCGGAAGGAGCCTCCATTCATCTGCCTGTTAATAAGCTCCATCTTCCCCCCGGACCCAGCCCTGCCTCGTTAGCCTCCCCGTCACACCAGGATGCCGCTTGGTGCACCCCATTTCCATGCGAGCTCACTGATCCTTCCCGCACGGATGGCACCGTCCCACGCGTCTGTCACAAACGCCACCTCCGTCCCCCAGCCTGGCCGGGAGCCCCACAGCGACAGGGACGGTGACAGCCACCTGCACCCCACGGCAGACCGTATCTTCCTCCCCGGGAAGGACAGGACCTTCCCAGCCGTTCCCGGGCGGGAACAGCTTTCCCTCTCAGCTTTCACCGCCCGCTCGTAGCTGATGTCCTTGTCCCCGCGGTCCCCGGAGGCCTGGAGGATAAAAGACCATCAAGCGGGAGGAAAATCCGTACAGCCGCTCTCCCAGCCGGCACAGGCGGCCGCAGAGCACCAGGGGCAGGAAGGTGGGGAAGACCCCAAGCCCCATCCTGGCCGCCCCCGTCTCTGCTCCCAGAGCTGGCGCCACTGCTGCCCGCATGGGCCGAAAAGGGAAAACAAAGGAGGAGAGACAGGGAAGGGCAGCGGGGGAGCGTGTTGGAGGTGCCAGCGGCATCCCCAGTGTCACCTGCCAGCTAAAGCCACATGTCCCTTTGCTGGGGACTCCCTGGGGATGCAACAGACCCTCTCGTGTGGCGCTGGGCTGCAAACCCCACCTCGGCACCCAGACGGCCCCTGCACACAGGCAGACGTGGCCGACACAGCATCACAGGCCGGTGGCCACACAGCCCCCCTGCGCATCCCGCTGTGCCCCTGTCTTTCCTCGAGCAGAAAGGGGACGGCTCAGACCCCCAGGGGGAGGGCAGGGGGAAGCTCTAACCCTCGTGTTTCCGCAGACACGCTCCTGAAGTGCCGCGCTCTCCCAGCTGAATTATTCACCTGCCACAAAGCCCCTGTGCGCCACTTCCAACGCTGGCCTTTGGAAACGCGAAACCTGGCACGTCTCAGGGCGCTCGTCCCGTGCCCCACAGCCTGCACGGCCCCCGAAACCCACCGCACCGCGCGGTGCTGGCTCTGCACCCCACGCAGTGCGGCCTGCATGGCACCGCTGCAGCTGCAGGCAGCGGGCAGCGTCGTGCCAAGCCTGCTGCTGCCCTCTGCTGCCAGGGAAACCCTCCTCCCAGGACAGAGCTGCCCAAAAGGGCCAGCTCTGCCTGCACCCCGGCCTCAGCCTGCCCTGGGCTGGCTCGGAACCCTGGGGCAGGGATGCTCTGAACCCCAGGGAGAGGGATGCTCTGGGACGGGGCTGCTCTGCGGGAGCCCCTGAAGCACTCCAGGAGCCCCAGGACTGGCTGCAAACATCAGCCGTGGTGGGCTGGAGGGTCGGTGCTGGGGGTTCCCGGTGCATGTCGGAGAGCTGGTGTGGAGCACAGCGACCCAGCGGGAAGGGGTGAGCCTGGGCTTGGGGCACCACGAGATAAAACACCCCGGGGATGGGAAACCTCCCTCGGCTGAGACCCGCTGGGCTGGGGACGAGCATCCCCAGACAGATGCCATCAGGGCTGTGTCTGCACAGCTGTGCAATGGGCTAAGGACACCGGCCCCCACGGCAGGGACAGGGGTCCCGGCCGCATCCACGCCGCAGAGCTCAGCACGGCTGGACCACACACCCCCGCATCCCCTCCGCTCCTGGCCCCAGGCCACATCACTGCGCCCCTGCAAGCCCTCACCGTGCAGGCGGCCCTATTAACATAATTAATTACACCAGGGGCCTGTGGGTTATCTAATTATAAATGTGCCTAGTTTTGATTTTCCTTTTAATTAATTAGTGTTATTTACACACAGCAACAGCTGCCCGGGCAGAAGTCAGGGGAAATGTCTCCTCACCGCCTGGCAAAGAGCAGGTCCCAAAGGAAAGGTGTGGGTGGAGATGACACCTTGGTGACAGCACCCTGCAGCCCGGGGCACGGCAGGGGACAAGGTGGGGTCCCCTGAGGCCGTGGGGAGGGGGACACAAGCCCAGGGGCTCTGGGGGTCGGTCAGTTTTAGGTTGGTGACTCGTCCTGCAGTGGGACACGGAGCAGGCACCCAGGGACAGCAGCTCCCACCACAAAGTGCCACCATCCCGCAGGGACGTGCCCTGCCCTGGGGACCCCAAAGGCCGTGCCCCAGCCGAAGGGGCCCCCAGGGGAGGTGTCGGTGCCGCGGGGACCCCGGGGGGAGCCCGGCTGCCAGACCTCACTAGAGGGCAGCAAAATGCTGCCGTTCCCAGGGCTGGTGACACGGGGCCACCGGTCCCAGGTGCTGGTAGCCACATCCTCCTCGGGGGGCCCCCAGGACCTGGAGGCAGCTCTCCCCATCGCTCCTGGCCTCCGCTGAACCGGGAGCTGCAGACTCCCGGCTTTGCCCCCCCGGCCCCCCGCCAGCTGCGGGATGCTCGGGAGGGCTCACCCCCCGCCTGCCCCTCACGTTCGCTTGGTTGGGTGACGCTAAAGGTGTCAGTGTCCCAGCAGCGTGGGGACAGCCAGCAGGTCCTGCCGGGGAAACAGGCCACAGAGGGGCTCAGGACCCTGGGCACCGAACCCCAGCTCTGCCAGAGACCGGCTAAACCCTCCCTGAGGCTGCAACTTTCTCTCCAAATTCCTAATTTCCTGCTCAAAAAGCAGGACCCGCGGCCGAACAAGCCAGCGCTGGGTGCTGCCTGTGCCCTGCTCCCCTTGGGTCCCAGAAAAACCCCATTTGTGCCGCACATCCCTCTGCCAGCAGCACCGGCGACACCACGCGCACGAGCGGGACCGAGCGACGGTCCCCGGGGGGGTGTGGGTTCCAGCCCCCCGGCTGCGCAGAGCAGCCCCGCCACGGGGTCCCCGCTGCAGCCCCCAGAGAGATGAGAGATGAAGGAGACGAGGACCGACACGCCAAGGACTGCGGCCGAGGAGAACTGAAGGCCCGGCCAGAGCACTTCCAGCGCCGGCAGGCTGCCTGCTGTGTTTACTACGAGAGGACAGGGAGCCCCGTGCCATCTGGATCCTGTACAAGGAAATGAGATAAATTCAGAGGCGCAGAATTTCCCCAGCGCGTTTGAAGGCAGCTGGGCGCCCGCGGGAAGGAGACGGAGCCCTGCTGCTGCCGCCGCCGCCGCCGGAGCAGCATCCACCCCTCACCTCCCCGCTCCCCACACGCAGCCCAGCTCCAAATTTGACAGTTACAGCAGCAAACCTCCACGGCAATTCCAGGAAACACCTTGTCCAGGCATAAATTCAGCTCTTCTGCAAGAGCAATGAAAGGCTGCCAGATGCATCGTGCTCCAGGGAGGGATAAAAGCCTCTTTGGAGGGTGACACAGGGGGTGCCGGGGCAGACAGCACCCTGTTACACGGGCAGACGAGGGCAGGGGCACCCGGGTGTGTTTGTCCTGGCAGGGGGGATGCATGCATGCAGGGGGCATGTGGCTTTGCTGCTCCTGTGAGGTGCAGGTCTGCAGCAGAGGAGCTGGAGGTGACGGTGCTTGGCCCAGAATGACAGCAGGGAGAGGCCAGCCCAGCACGACAGCGAAAGCCACACGCGTCTGGGGCTCAAACACCAGTTAGAAACGGGGAAGGCAGCCCTGGGCAGCCCGGGCATCCTGCCCTGCCACCCCCCAGCGCTGGCACGGCTTTGGGTGCCCACCCAGAACCTCCTGCTACGATGCCCCGGGATGGGGGAGAGCGAAAGGAGTGACTGGGAAACACCGTGCAGAGCCGGGGAGAGGGGAGGGAATTTCCCGCAGGCGGTTCGTTAGGGCACCACATGCCTGAGCCCCACCACGTGTGTCCTGCCCTACAGGCTCTGGCGTGGGTGGGCACCATCGCCCCACGGGCTCCCTGCTGCCCCTCGGCTCTGCCGGCAGCAGGGATGCCCCAAAACAGCGCAGGGATGCCCCGGGATGTGCACAGCTCACGGCATTTAACAGACAGAGCAGCAGCCCTGGAGTTTTCTTCCAAAACCATCTGTTTTGAAGACTTCCAGCCATCCCTCACGCGTGGGCCGAGGCACAGCCCTGCGAACCCCACGAGGATTCACCCCCGGGGTCGCCATCGTGGCAGCGACCAGGCAAAACCCCGTGGGCTCAGGCTGTCCTTTCCCAGAGCCTGGCAGGTATTTCCGAGAAACACCGGCACTGCCAATGCTGAGCAGCAGTGCCCAGCCCTGGGAAGAGCTGGGTGGTTTTTTTCCACCCACACCAAGATTTTAACAAAAAAAAAACCCCCAGCTCCCAGGTGGGAGAAGCGCCAGGAAAGTGCTTTGCGCTCAGTGACAGAGTGAAAACCTCCTGCGCTGCTGTTGCATTGCCCAAGTCAGCAAATCCACCTCTCGCTGGTGTCTCTGCACTAAAACCATCACCGAAAAAAAACCTCTATTAAAAGCCCCAAACTTCAGCCTGTGCCCATGCCAGGTGTAATTAAAATTTAAATCCCTTCCTCTCAGCAGTCTGTTGTTTCCAAATGGGTACAGAAGGTGCCTTTGCAGCAAGGCCACAGACTCCACCTGGTTAATGCAGGGTATTTTCTCGCCCTCCTGGGGAAACAGTCAATAATCATTTTTTTAGCTGCTGCAAAAAGCCGAGTGATGAGAAATCGCCCTGCTCCCCGCCTCG
Source organism: Stercorarius parasiticus (assembly GCA_013396915.1). Taxonomy (NCBI): domain Eukaryota; kingdom Metazoa; phylum Chordata; class Aves; order Charadriiformes; family Stercorariidae; genus Stercorarius; species Stercorarius parasiticus. The sequence goes on from VWZL01003275.1 coordinate 256,361, forward strand.
CCGTCGGTACCCGGCCACCCACCCGCGGTGGGCTCCACGCCCTGCACGTTATTCCTGCCCTCCCAAGCTTCTGCAAATCCCCGACCCCAGGGCTGAGCCTTTATCCCCTACGAGCCCGGCAAAGGCACGGGCTCGCTGGCCCAAGGATCACCGGGAGGAGGCAAAACCACATCAGTCCTCTTTGTTCTCTTGCTCTTTGCTCCCCATAAAGGGCATTGGCAGGAACAAGCCGGGATGACCCGTCCACGTCCTGTTAGACATACGGCATTAGTCCGTGTTCTCCAACCGGGATAACATTTTTTAGCTGCCATCCGTCTCGTTTGCTAACCTCACGCCTTTGCCTGGGGACAGCGGTGCTCCCCAGTGCCACCAGCACGGGATACATACGGGGCAAAGCCCACGCACCGGCTGAGGAGCTCGGCCAGGCGGCCAGCATCTCCCGTTCCCGGGGGACCCTGCCGTCCCAGCTGCACGGCGCCCGCAGGAGGGGATGCTGCGCCCCCACGGGACGGGATGCTGTGCCCCCGCGGCCCCCCCCCCCCGCCCGCTGCCAGGGGCAGACACGGCCCCTCTCCCCAAAGCCGCAAGCGCTGCTGCTATTTCCAGGGTTTCTCCTGCTGTATCGGAAGAGCCCATCGCCCCGGATAGGGAATATTGCGTTCCTTCTCGAGCGGCACACCGACGCTAATTGTATAAATCACTCTAAACGAGGCGACGGAGCTAACTCCACATGCAAACGCGTCGCTGCAGCTCAGCTGCGACTCGAGGCTGACCACAGCTGAAAACAAGGCAGCTGCTGTGGATGAGCAGCAACCCCCAGCCACCGCAGGCCGCGGCAGGCATCACGGGCTGCCTGGAAAACCAAAAACAAGTACAAGCCCTTTCCAATAACTCAGACGACATCACCCTCCTCTTCCCAGCCGATGCTGAAAGCCCTTCGCTGCCCCAAACAGAACCACAACAGAAAATCGATTTATTTTAGCCAGGAGCAGGGGCAGGATTGGTCCCCGACGGGCACCGTTGATGTCCAAAGCTGGTTTTGCACCAGACGCTGCAAACGCACGTCAGCACCTCTCTGGGCTCTGCAGCCACCGAGAACCTCGGCCGTGTGTTAATCACTGGTCACGTCCCTGGGTGTCACGGGGAGAACCAGCCCCCGTCCCCGCTCCCTCTCCCAGCTGCTCCTCGGCACAGAAGGCGAGAGCCTTCGAAGGAATAACCCAGCTTCGGCTGGCCCCGCGCTCTCCAAATAATCCCAGGCGGCCTCGGGGAGAATACAGCCTCTTGACTGCGAAAACCTTTCTAAAACTGGCTTTTAAAGCCAAAAGAGCAAAAATACACAAGATTATCATTATTATTTATTTGATAACCTTCAGATTTACTCAAGGCCTACGCATGCAACACGATACCGAGACTGTTATTGCTATTAATCTCTATTATTTACTTCTAACATTTATAAAGTGGCCTTCCTGCGGGCTGGGGCACATGCTTCGCATTTCTCAGACCAGAAACAAACACTGGAAAGTGAAATGCTCTTAACCCAAGCCGCCAGGAGACTTTTTCCAGCCCCCTCTACGCAAGACGCAGGAGGGAAGACCCACGACACGTGGGAAAGCCCCTCCTCTGGGCTCCTGGAGCTGAACCCCGTCCCCCCGCGCCTCGGGGGCAGGGGCTGCTTTGGGTCCGTATTCCCCCCACCTCATTAGTGCCAATTACCCGAGTGGCTCCGTCCCACCGCGCCAGGCTCCCGCTCTCCTCGCCGGCAGCGCTGGGGCAGAGGCAGGACCTCGCTGGGGTGCGATGCAAATCCCCGAGCCCCACTCCCAGCTCGCTGCCCAGTCCCGACATTCCCAGCCCTTCGCTCACCGGAGCCGGGACATGCTGGACGTGTCCATCCGGCTCTGGGAAAGGATGTCCAGAAGCAATAAGACCATTCCCAAAGACACCCAAGTGCAAGGAGCAGTTCGGGTTGACCCTCAAGCTGCCACCTGACTGGGATCCCGAGCGAGGGACCCCGCTTTCAGCTCCCGGGGAGGGGGACGTGGCACAGACGGAGCAGGATTTCCTGCCTCATCCTCCAAGAAGAGGCGGCCGGTGGCTCCAGGGGAGTTTAAGGTACAATAACTTCCTCGTGGAGCGAGCCGATTCTCCAGAGAAAACGACGAGTAGGTTCGTTGTGTTTCAGAACAGGCTGTTCCAAAGCGGCTCTCTCCGACAGCACGGCAATCGCATCCAAAACAAGGGTTTCGCTGCCTGCGCGTTTAAGAAGAGGCATCAGACGTGAGGCTTTGCCTGGTAATTGCACCCAGCTCATGGAGAACATCAGCTCCTTCCCCACGACTCTCGCCCACGAGCCACGCTACCTTCTCCGCACCATCCCGGGCAGAGCTTGTGCCCTTAATCCAACTTTCCTCTTCAGAGCGCCGCCGCGGATGGGCAGACACCGAGGCTTCCCCCAAAGATGCCTCCCCCCCTCCTCTACTCGTCCCTACCATGCGACAAGAGACCAGCCCCGACCACCCCAGCCCCGCTCTCCGCTAAGGAGGGGGATGCAGGAGCACGAGCATCCTCCGAGCGGGAGCGCAGGGCCACGGTGCTCCTCAGGTCTCCCACCGAAGGCACGTTTGAGCCTCAGCATCCAATTAAAAATTATTCTTTGCCTTGCCCAAACCTCTCTCCCCCCGTCATATCGATGTGGACAACAGAAGAAAACCATTTTCTGCCTGAAATCATTCTCAAAACACGAGGCGCAGACAACCATCTCACTGCGCAAACGACACCACCTTTTAATTAGCGGCACAAAGGGACCTCGCTGTTGCACGAGGTGCTATTTAATATGTGCCCTTGCTGAAAGCAGAGGAGGACTCAGACCACCACCTGGCTACCCAAGCTGTGTTTGTCGCTATTTTCATTCCCGTCTATGCCAGCTTACTTCATTATTTCATTCCTCAGCCCTGCCCCCAGCAGAGCACCGCGCTGTGCCTAATGAAGGGGCCGACCCGCGATTAACTGGAGTCTGTCCTTAAAGTCAGCCCAGCGCTCCCAGGGTGATGACAGCTCGGGAAAAGGGCACGGGGGGAGAAAAAAAAAAAAAAACATCATCACTCTGCTAAATTATAAGGGTGTTTAAGTCACATTCCACACAAAAGGAAACCTCACGTTGCGTAACGGCACTCAGAGGCAGCTGCAGCCTGTGGCAAACACAGGGCAGACTTTTATCTGCCGTGGATACGCATCCTTTCGTATCGCTCCAGGCTGACACATCCGCCATCCACCAGCATCGCCGCACGCGACCGTGGAGACGTGGCCCCCGCACCGCCGGGAAAGTGAGCCCTGCCGGGATGCATCCCGGCATCCCAGAGCACCACGTATCCCAGTTACACTTAAAACAACAAACCGCAGAGGGTGGATGCTCTGGGTCAGGAATAAAGGCTCCGTGTGACAACCCGGCAGCGGGACTGCCACGAGGAGGTGACACTCGCCACCTCCGTCCTCCCGCTCCACAGGCTGGAAAATTCCCCCCGGCATCACTTAATCTGCCCGCGTAGCAGTGCCGCCTTATCATTTTAGGATTAAGGTCTAATCTATTTCTAGCAAGCCGAGGCACTACGCCTCAGGACAGGACTGCTGCTCATCTGCTACCTGGGGAATTACGGAGCTGCCATTATAAATAAAACAGAGGTCACCTACCCACGGGCCGGGGCGCAGGAGGCCGACTGCGGGAGCACTGCCAACAGCACTGGCCCACACAGGGACTGTCACCCACAGGGAGTGCTTCCCCACTGCCAGGCAGCTCCGATAAGCGAGAAAACCCCCCTCCGCAGCGCCTGCTACACCAGCCAGCGTCTGCGGCGAGGAGATGCCCTCGCTGACGGTCCGGGTGGCAGCGGCTCCATCTCCCCTCGCCCGGCGCCCACAGGGATCCCCACCGAGCCGGGGATCCCCTTGCCATGAGACAGGGCTGCAGAGCCGGGCTCCAAATCAGCATTTTATGCCCGTTTTCCCCACAGAAGACAGAGGACAAGGGCAGGGCAGGCTGCACCGAAACCGCTCGGCTCGCGGAATCTTTATTGTCGGCACCAAACGGAGAGGCAGAGCTCGCCCTGAGCCTGGGCGAGATACCGGCCAGCAGAGAAATCCCCCTTTTTGGCTGCTACGCTGCTGAGGAGCTGCAGGAGCGAGAAGAAAAGGCCTTGGCTCGTCCTGCCAGCCCGCTGGGGATGTGACGGTGGTTGGAGAGCCCAGCAGCCCCGCGCCATGCGGCGCTGACGACCCGGCAGCACCAGGCTGCTGGAGGGGAGAGCCGGGGCCAGCCGCCGGCGCAGCGGCAGCGCTAACGAGGCCCTGCTAATTCGGAGGGACGGGAGCAGCGGGCAGAGGTCACCCCGCAGACTCCCGCGGTGACTCGCTGCAGCCGTCACAGCCGCCCAGCACATGTCTCTGTCGGAGGAGAGTCAAAGGCACCTCCCCGCCCGGAGATCACCGCAGGCGAGACCGCAGGCTTTGCTCTCCGCGTCTCGGTTCACAAACCTCCGTCGTGACCTGAAACGACGGCTGTTGCTCAGGGATGTTTTCAGCAGCTCCAAAGAGGGCTGGGAAGGGACAGGAGACTGTGACGGGGCCACCAGATCCACCTTCCCCTGCCTACACCAGGCTAACCCACAGCCTCGCAGGAGAAAAGGAGAGGGGCCGAGGAGCAGAAGGCTAAAGCGCCGTGCTCTCCTCGAGTCCACCCCTGCACCAAAATCCACCACAGCACAACCCTCCCACAGGGACCTTCCCCAGCCAGTTGCCCCCTTCTTCCCTGTGCGCGGTCACCGAAAGGAACTGAGGATCCCGACGGTTTGCCAAAAACCAGCGAAGGGCATTTCTCACGTCTCGGAGCTGCTGCCTCACGCGGCTGCGTGCCCAGGTACTGCTGCCTGATTAATAAACGATTCACACTCTGAAAGTCACTATTTCAACCAGAAGGATGACAGAGTGCACTGCAGTAGCAGCCAGCTTCCCGGACACCGGCGAGTCCTACCGGGATAACAAGCCCTGGTCCCCCCGGGGTCTGAGCCACCACTGCCCACCTTTGCCATCGCGTCTCCCCCGCACGCAGCCCCTGCTCCAAGCCCGGCCTCGGTGGGGACCAACCCCCCTGGAAAAGGGACAGTCCTACACGGGGGGGGGGGGGGGGGNACGTTTGTCACCGGGGATACACGAGGTGTCCCCGCGTGCCACGTGCCCTGCAGCAGAGCCAGGAGCGCTCGGGCCCCCGGGGGGGTGTCACTTCCACCATCGCTGGCTGCTGACGGTGCCGTCCTGCACAAACAGAAAGGGGAACCCCCGCGGGGAATTTCCACCCCGTCGGGCTGAGCGCAGCCTTCCCAAGCCCACCGCAACTGCAGCGCGACCCAGCGCGGCGAGCAAAGGACCGCAGGGCTACCCGGACCCTGTCCTGCACCCAGGGGACGTTACCGACCCGAGTGCTCTGCCACCTGCGCTGCCAGGCGGGCTGAAAGGGGGCTGCAGCTCTTTCACAGAGGGATGGAGCGGTATAGCCAAAACCAGCCACGGTTTTGCACCCAAATCCCCATTAAACCAAGATGCATTTTCCCAAGGTCAGTGCCCTGGAAAGTTCCCCTTTTCAAGGTGACTTCTCAAGCTGCTGAGATCCAACATCTGCAGGATTTTCCCTTGTAATAATAATAATAATCCTGCTGAGATTTACCTAATCTCCGAGTGACTCATCTGCCTCCCCATATCCCTGTCCTAATTACCGTAACACTCCTCAGCCTCTCGCCCGTGGTATCTCCCTGCGCGTCCACATTTTGCATCAGACCCTTCCGGCCCGTTTTACCGCTTCCCCAGCCCCGGAAACCCTCTCTCCCTCCCATTGCCACCTCCCAAGCACCTGTCTGGTGCACAGCATCCTTGTTTTGTGCAGGGACGCCCATCCCCTTGCCAGGCCAGTTCCAGCAGAGCCGGCGTTTCCCGGGCAGCTGTGGGGCTCCCCGGCTGCTGGACCGCGGTGGTGGCGTGGGGGGCAGCCCCTCTGCCGACGTGGGGCACTGCCCTCCGTGGGATCAACATCGTCCTCCATCCCACGCAGGAGCCAGCAGCTGGAAACCTTCTGCTCTACGCGGGACCTCGGACAGATTTGGACGAACCATCGTGAGGCAAAGGGCTCATTTATCTGCCCTCCACATCCCTTCTCCATTATTTCATATTCCCCGTTGGGAAGTGACAGCCATGGCCTTCTGCTGCGGATCGTGTCGCTGCAAGGGACAAAGTACCCAAAACGCTTCCAAACCAGCAAATCCCTCCCACAGTAATTCATCCAACGCCTCCCAGCTCTGCGCCTCTGGTGACTTCCGAATTCTCCTGCTGGGGACAACCCGCTCCGCCTCAGGCACCTTCTGCCGCAGCACAAATTGCCGGCGATTAAGCTATCTTCAAGGCAGGAGAGGAATGCTGAGCAGGGACCAAACTTCAGCCCGCGATTCCCCCGCAGCAGAACCCCGCACAAAGCAGCAGGCATGAACAACACTTGTTCACTCGACATGAACCAAACGTGGCCAAACTCCCAGAAGAAGCTGCTGAAGCCAAGAAATCAGCAACACTCCAAGAAGAAGCATATGCTTATGTGCATAACAGTGAATCATCTTACAATAGTTAAGCGCACACAGGAAAACAAAGGGAAAAATACCCTCATCCTTCCTGCCTCGGGCAAATCTTTATCAGGGATGAGGCCGAGGCACTAACAGCGGGGTCTGTCTGGTGTAGGGTCGCTTCTTCTGGAGTTCTTGGGGTGCACAACTGGAGACCAGACACACGATGGGTAGGTTCTTCCCATCCTACCACACACATCTTTTAAAGATGGAAAACATAACAACTTGGGTTAAAAATCAAGGACCGTGGAGATCTGCATTTTCAACCGCCACCTCCTCACCAAGGGCACATCTTCCTCCCCGGGTGTGGGGAAAGGCGCGTCTCAGGCCTCAGACAGGTGCCAGTTACAACGAAATCTTGTTTATCTAAGGCCCTGCCAGGCGGCCTCTTCCCTGTGTCCTCACTTCAACGGTGCCTTTCCAACCTCATTCTTTCACTGGCAAAAACAGGCCACCATCTGCTCTCCCTCCTGACTCTGGCTAAATGACAGCGCCTGCCTCTGCAGGAGATAAAACAGCTCCTCCGCAAAGCGCTTTCCCTAACGCACGCTGGGGAACGCACGGATTCACTCTCCAAACCAGATGACCAACAAGGACACCGGGCGCAGGGACGACGGCTGTCACAAGGAGGCCCGCAGGCTACGAAATAATGACCAGGAGCGTCTGCCACATTCATCAACACGGCCCCAGGAGACAGGAGATCTTACAATTTCCACCTGCAAGGCAGGAATTCGGCCTGCTCCGCTCCCAGCTTTCATTTTCCATCCTAAAGTCCGCTCTCCTGCGTGGCCGCACGGTGTGCCGACACGAAGCACTAGAGCGGGCAGGTGACCGGCACAGACGAGACCCCCCCAGGCTCCGCGATGGCCCCGGCCAGCCCCTGGAGGAGAAACCAAGAGGTTTTAAAGTGCAGAAAAGTCGCAAAAACAAGGGCCAGAGAAAAAGCTGCCTTCCCTCTCGGGGAGCCGCAAGGGGCCCGGCCCCGTCCTGCTGCCCTCCCCGGACCCACACCATCCCCGGGCAGGGCAGGCAGCTCCGGGGCTGGCAACGGTCAGTGTCCTGCTGCCGTCCCGCAGCCTTTCCCTGGGAGGAAAGCTGTTCCTAAACCCTCTCCCTGCGTTACAAGGCAAGTCTCTCTCTCACCCAGTGACTATTTCATGGCGTCACTGTTCCCAGCAGCGATGCTGCCCTGCCAGGCAAGGCACCAGAAGCCAGCGCTGGGGCCTCCTTCACAGCAGGGACCTGAATCCACCTCCCCGACAAGTGCCCGATGCTCTTGGCTTCCAGGAGTCAGATGACTGCTCTTGTTCACGGGGATAAGATTTTAAAGTGCTGGGTTTGAGCTCAAAGCACCACTGCCCGCTCCCCCTGGGAGAGGAAAACACCCAAACGCAAAAACCCGAACGTCAGCAACGCACACGGGTTGCACATCGCGTGCCTGGTGAACCAAAGGGCCATCTTCCTCCCCGGAGAGAAAAGGAACAGAGGTTATAACCTCACCGGTGGGCTCACAGGGTGTCTCGTACCCCTGCTCAACCCCGCACCGTCTTTCAGCGGCGGGACGCAGCAGGGGCAGGGCAGCAGGCGGCCCCGCCGCGCTCCTCTGTTTGGGAGGGACACACGCAGTGACAGCCACCACCAGAGCTGCTCTGCCACGGCCAGGCTGCTGCAAGTTTAACTCGCTAAACCTTGTCCAGCTGCACTTCGCGGCTTTAGCCGAAATCACTATTGCCCAGCCCTCCACCCCCTTCCTTGGGCTGACCCGAGCCTCTGCGACCCGAGCAAGCCGTGGCAGGAGCGAGCCCGGACACACGTCCCACTGCTTCTACGCTCCTTCTTCGCCTTGATGAAGCCATTTAATGCTGCCGCACTTAAGGCGGCAAGCCCTGCTCACGGTGACACTCTGCATCCATCCCTGCATCCTGGCGTGTCACGCCGGTTGCCATGGCAATGGACCGTTTGGAGGAAGGAAGGTTTATTATCAGTTTCTCTATTGAATAAAACCTTGGATGAAATTTTGTTTTCTCCCTGCTGATGCAAAATGCCACGGATTTGTTTCTGACCCTGCTGAAGCTCCCTCTGTATTTATAGATTATCCAGGCCAACTTCCAAAGCGTATTTTCTGCCGCCGCCGAGGGAGTCTAACGCAGTGTCTGAATCCCCACCAACAACTCGCCTGAGCCCTGGGGCAAACCACAGAGCGCAGCATCCTGGAACAGAGCTCATCTGGTCACTTCTCCAATGCTGAAGAAACACGCTAACTGCTGTTAATTAAATGGTAATCAGCTGTCTCCTAGTTAAAAAAAAAAACCACAAACCAAAAAAGCTTTCTTACGGACCAAGGGTCCCTGAGATCAATCCTGTAAGGTGCAGGGCACTTTCTGCTGAGCTCTCCCACGAGCTCCACCGCAGTACAGAGGCTGCAGAGCTACAAGACACCCAGTACCGCGTGAATTAGGCCCTCGGGCTGGATATCAGAAATGCAGAGCAGCAGGTTTATGAGTCAGTTCTAGGAATGTGAGAAAACTGGGTAGGAAACGGCTAAACAAATTGCAGATTTTTTTTCTGCAAGCTCTCTGTGTTGCAGTGCCAAAGACCCTTCCCACGCAGGCCAACTCCCCTCTTTCCCCTCACATCAAAAGCTCTTCAAAATTTGTTCCCACCACGCTTTCAGGCTGACGCACTCTCCAGCGCGTTCTCTGAAGTACAAGGATGTGACTTGAGAAACACTCCAGTGCTTTTAGCAGGTTTTTCAAAATCAGTCGGGAAGTGGGAAGAGAGAAAGCGGAGAACTGCAGCGCAGTACGGTACCAGGGGCGAGTTGGGCTCCTCTCCCCCGGAACAGGAGATTCCCAGAAACAGGCGTCAGCCTGAAAAGTCCCATGTGACTGCAGCCCAGCGAGCCCGGCCTCGGCACAGAGCCCTCCCTGGAAAAGCAGGGAAAGCGGCATAAAATCCACAGGTTTCATCCCCGCGGAGCGCTGCCGGCTGTTTGCACAGGACTGCTCGCGCGCGGGGAGAGGCAGCCCAGGCTCCCTGCGCCGGGGCAGCGCTGGCTCAGGAAGGGTGATGGTATTTCTGCCGCCGCGCCCTCGCCAGCCCCAGGCACAGCTGGCGGGGTCGGGCTCGCAGCCCGGCCATGCCAGGGCGACCACCGGCACTCGCCTGCCTCCCCCTGTGCGGGCAGCGAGGGGATGAGGCGCGAGGAAGCGGCAGCAGCTCGTTAATCCCTGGCACCGTCAGTCGCTCCCCGTCCCAGCTCCGGCACGTGCGGCTCCATCTGGCTCGGAGCAGGAGAACCGCTCCACCGGGACACAGCACGCGGGCAACTCTGCTCCTGCCGCTCAGCGCTCGTGATCCCCTTCCACCCCCCGGCATGACTCCATCCCGGGATAAACCTCTGACAGGGATAAATCCCAAGGTACCGCACCACGGGAACCTGCTCTTCGCTCCTTGGCAAGGCGAAGGCAGGTGCTCTACCAGATGGCCACAACTCAGCTGAACATTATCAATGCATCCCGGCGTCAAAACCAAAGGAGTCTGAGCCCACGAGCCTCTCCGGTTGATATACACCACTTTGGACCATAACCAAGACGGGAAGTTATTTATGGACAGGCTCTTTTTGGCCACCCGCACCGGGCTCTGCCACCCCCACGTCCATCTCACCTCTCCTAGTTAGCAAAGACATCCCGCTAAGGGACATCTAGAGACCTCGGTGGCCTGGACCTGTCATGCTCAGCCAGGTGACAAATATGTCCCATCCCCCTGCTCCGGGGACTGCATTCAGCTTGCGCCAGGCAGACGGCAGATGGGCAAGGCAGGCTGTGGCTGAACTGGGAATAGCATCCACATCGCCCGTAATCACAAAATATAGCTGCAGAATTCCGACAGGCTGGGACGTCACGCAGCGTGCAGGGGATGGATGATATTTCTAATTACGCTCTAAGTCGAAGGGCAGCAAAGGCAGACGAGTTAGAACACCTTTAGATCTACGACACATCCCCCGTGGCTCGTAGGGGGAGGGTTATGAGGACCAAGCTGTGGAGGACTCAGCGCCCCGGTGAAAAGAGAAGGCGACCTCCGAAACCTCTCCTCTAGCAGCGACATTCGGCTCTGGGGCCGCCCTGGGACGGTGTCGCCAACACGGGAACGAGCTGATGCTGTTTTAACAGTGAAAGTTTGCACTTTGCAAGCTTCTGCGAGGGGCGGCCTGCAACCGAGCAGCCCGCTGCCTCGGGGGGTGGGAACTGCCAGCGCTTCGCCTCCGCCCAGCACCCTCACTCGCACGCGGGGCTACCGAAGAGCCTGACACCGCAGAGCGCCTCACCCCGGGTGCTCCGGGTCCCCACGTGCAACCCATGGCCTCTGTACAGCTTCGTGAGCAACAGGACGGGGACACCCCCGGCTGCGCGGTCCCGTCGCTGCCGAGAGCGAGGAGCCAGAGCCCCCGGTGAGCGTGGCGCGCGTGGAGCCCGCGGGCTGCACACCTGCGTTACGGCGCAGACTGAGAAGGTCACTGTCCTCAGCATCACCGTTTGCCCTTGAAACATCCCTGTCAAGGGAACCAGAATCATCTCCTGCCTGGATTCTGCCAAGGCATCCATTTAAAGCCCCTTCTTTGTCTCGCACCGAAGGCAAAACGCGCATTAAACCAACACCCCCAGTGTTTTATGACCCTTTTCTCACCAGCGAGGCAGAGCTGGACTCCCGCCTTTAGCTCCCTTCCCCAGCCTTAAGCTCCCCTGCCCAGTCTCGGCTGTTCTCCGCCTCAGCCACACAGCAAACGGGAGGGAGACTCGAGTTCGTAATGCAAGTTTTATGAAGCATGGAGACACGACGTAAGGATGGAAACGCGGTGACGGGAGGGGATTCGGAAGGCAGCGTTACGGAGCTCTCTGCAGACGCGTGCCCTGCCCAGCTTCCAGCCGGGAAATCGCCTTATGAGGCTGCAATTATATTTCTTACACTTCTCATGGGAGGTCCTGAGAAGGTACGGATTTCACGCTGCTGCTTTTCTACCACGTATTGATCAGCTATCGGTGTTCTGGAGCAGCAGAGAGCTTCCCATCAATTAGGAAGACGCTCCCTGCTGCATTAAGCCCCGCAGCCGGCCGTCAGGAGCCCTCGAAGGCTGACTCAAGGAGAATTGCTCTCTGTATTATTGCATTTTCAATATGGGACTGATCTCTAAGAGGTTACATTTATTCTCGTTGTCAAAAATTGCTAACTGGATGAACGACGGCCCCAGCCACCAGTCTGGAAACCAGACCCAAGCTGAGGCCATTACGGAGACGAAGGCAGGAGCAGCAAAGGGCAGAAGAGCTCCCACCGCGGCATCCCGCCAGGACTTTGTGCCCGGCGCCCGAACGCTGGTGCTTCAGAGGAAAGCAAAAAGCTCCCCGCTCACGTGGGCTGCTCCACGAGATGCTTCCAACCAGACACGTTTGCAGAGCTCAAAGAGCCGAGCTGGAAGGGGCAGAGGCAGCAGGGGAGGGTGCTCAGAGGAGGCCGGGTGGGAATCCGCCGGAATGCTTTCTGATGCCTTCATCTACCGAGGCAAGGATCGCAGAGACAGGAAAACAAACCTGCTCGTTGCTGTCTGGCTACGAGGCATTTCCTTCATGCTACAGCAACTGCTCTCTGTAATCAATTCACCGCTGAGGCCACGAGACACCAGAACATGTTTTTTCCCCCCAAAACAAGGAGCTGATTTCAATGGATCTGCAGGTGGAAACAGCCTTCTCTTATCCCAGAGGGGCCAGGACCCTGGAATGGCCAGGTACCCCTCGGAGCCCCTCCTGCTCAGGGCCAGCTTTCCCTAGCGCCCGTGTCTCCGGAGGGAGGAGGAGCTGGCAAGGGGAAGCCGGCCCAGGACCTCGATGAGGGAGCAGAGCCCTGACTGGGCACAAGCCGCGCTGCGGGACGCCCGCGCTGAAGCCCAGATCCATTTGTGTTCCCCAGGATCCTCCGCCTCTGAGCACAACAGAAGCCGAGGCCGGGACGAAGGCTCAGCGCTGGCTCTGCTCAGCGGGAACGCTGCTCCTGCTCTCCCGGAGCTGTGCCCCCCGCCTGAGGAGGGGGTTTGCTGGCTTGTTAGACCGCGGTGAGCGGGGTCTTGCCAAGACTCATCACAAGGGAGGTGCAGGAGCATCACTCCACCGGGATCCTCTCCGGAGGACGCAGCACTGCTCCGCAGACGGGAAACCCCCGGAGCTCCAGGGCAGCCGGGCAGCAGCCTGCTGTCAGGAGGCTGAGGGGTCACGTCGCGATGGCATACCGCAGCAGAGACAGGCGGGTAGCGGTTTCTTATCATAAAAGCTTGATGAAATCTCTTTAAATCCCTCCATTTTTGAGCTGANCACAATTCTCCGCCACACAGGACCGGTAATTTCTTCTGCAATTTCTCAGCAATCCCTCTAGAACAGCGCACAGCAGATTTCCCTAATTCACATTATCAGCACCATTTGCCTCGTGAACGACAGAAGGACCACCTGAGACTGAAAGGAGAGCTGTTGCCCTTTGGGTTTTCCCCTCTCACAAGCTATGCGGTGTCTCTGCTTTTAGCCTCCTGCCTCAAGAGCCGCGTAGAGTTTAAATCCGCCGCCCAGCAAACCAGCGGTACATGCAAAACCTCTCTTAAAGAGCAGAAAAAAAAAAATCTATTCCCTTCCTAGGCTGTTAGACGCCATGGATGATTGATACACGACTCCATGAGATAAAGAAATAAACCATTCTTCCTTCTGGAGGCCCCTTCTGCCTCCGGCTCGCAGAGCTGGGCAGCCTTTGACCCCGAGTTCTCGCATTAATGCCCGCGCGCAGCCAGACAGGGATATCGCACACGCACTCGGCTCCTCTCCCGGGGTTTCGCTTTCTTCTGCCCCTGAATAATGGCAGCTTTGTCCTCCAGCAAACGAAGGAGCAGCCAGTTTATTGCAGGCCCAGCCTGTTCCCAAAGATAAACCCAGTGAAAAATGTCACCTGCCGATTTGATCCGCCCCGTGCGCCACTTCAGCAGCTGCTCCGTCCCAAACGCCCATTATCATCAAACAGGTGGAATAACGGACGTGTATACCGCGAATATACATAAACATGAGAGCCGGAGGAAAGATGGCATTTTGTCTCGCAGGCCTGGCTTTGAGAGCTGCTTTGTTCAGGAGTGACAACAGCCCGGATTCACAATGCGGCTCCTCACTGCTCCGTCGGCACTGTGGCATCCAAGGGCAGAATTCCGCCAGACACCAGGTCCCTGCGGACCACCAGGCACTAAAACAGAACCCTCAGCAGTGCCGGCGGCCAGGAGGGAAGAGCCCTGGCAGCACAGCAGAGCTGCCTTGGACCCGGCTCCCGGAGGAGCCGACCGCGCATCTGCACTTGGAGAAGCTGTGGGGCTCCGGCTGTACGGGTTATCACACAGCTACGGGGCAGGGGAAGGCAGAGAAGGGCAAGCGCGGTTTGCAGAGCAGCCGCCCAGAACCGCCTCCCACCCCAGCCATCCCTGGCAGGCTCAGCTCCGCAAGCACCAGAATTAATTTCGAGCCATTTCCAAGGAAAGGCGAACAGTTTAATTCTGCTGCCCTTCGGCAGCCCCTGCTTTGATTTCTTACTGAGGTCCTGAAATAGATGGAAGGCCTGGATTCAGCTTAGCAGAACACAAACAGGAAAGCCGTGTGATGAATTACCTTTGCAGGCACGAAGGATTCACCTGGAACAGGGCTATTACCTAGTAACCAGGAAGCAACCGCCGGTTATCAGCGTCACAGCTGGCTTTGGCGAGCGCGGCTGTCACCTGTGCCGGGAGCGCGTGGGAGACACCGGCAGCTCCAGCACGTCACCCGTGGGGCGATGCGAAAGGAGTCGCAGCAGCAGCATCCCGAGACTTGGCAGCTCTCCGCAGCCCTCCCGGGGTGTTTAAATTTACTGTCATCATTAAGGACAAAGATGCAAATGTCAAACGCGAGGCATCCCGTAATGGATTTAACGCAGGCTGGCGAGGAGTTAACCCAAATGCCGAGCATTCGTCTTGCTTTAAGTAATTATCCTTGCAGGAGGAATACCGCTACCAAAAGCAAGTCTGCTGTAATTTCTGTCACCTTCCTCCTGACCCCTTCTCCTATTTAAAATTTCTGGCTCGCTTTACAGAAAGGAAAGCAAGACCGGCTCATTAACGAAGGTACAAAGAATAACTACAGCAGGTTGGGATGGAGTCCACACGGCAATCAAAACACGGCTTTGTAGTTAGCGCTGAATTCCCGCTGTCTCAATTACGTTTGTGGAGCCTACCCCGCGCGGCACAGCTCTGCTGCGGGGAGACTGCTCTTTGTGCCTCATTGGCTGCGCGCAGTGGTACCGGCAGAGCAGTTTCCTTGACAACATTTTTTTTTTTGGTAATAGAATCTTTTTTTTTTTTTTTTTCTTTCTTTCTTCCCTTGCCCCACTCCACGGCTGCGAGATCAGGCCCGACTCTGAATCCCAGTTGCAAAGATGCCATGAATATGAATTAGCGGTGCGCGAAAAGGAGCCCCCCAGAAGCCTGTCCGTAAGGCGAGGTCCCCGTCCCACGCAGCTTCCAGTGCCACCAGTGGCGAGGAGCTCAAGGAACAGTTGGGAAGAGGGTGATTATCACGAAGTCGTGCATTATGCAGTTCTTCCTCCAGATTTTTTCTATTTTTTTTTTTTTTCCTCTCAGCCTGACAACATTTTGTTACTCCTCATTTTGTTTTCAGTGTCTAGGGAGGAGAGAAGGGAAGAAATCTACAGCTTGTACCCACCCCACCGCCACCTCTCCCAGCCGGAGCTCCGCGGGACAATGCGCTCCAGCTGACCCTCCCAGTCCCTCCAGCCCCAGGGAATTCATCAAATCCCCCTTTTATCTCCCCCTGCGCCTGATCTGGCGGCAGGAGACCCACCGACTCGCTCACTGCCCTCAAGCAACAGAAATAATAATAAAAAAAAAAAAACAAAACCNCACATTGATCCCATCGTAGTTCTCCAAAAAGCGGGAGGCTCTGCCTGCGCTCCCAGCACTTCAGGCTCGCCGGCTGAGCAGCAGCGAGGATTAGGTGTCAAAAAGCTGCTGCTGTTTTAACATTTCCCCCCAACCCCACTCCGCGCCAGCCTGATGGGTTCTGCTGCCCTTTTCTCTAGGAAAATTTCTTATTTGAGTCCTAAAGCCGTTTATATTCCACCCTAGAACGTCCTCTTGCCTTTTATTGTTGGAAACTGAAATTTGAAATTGAAATGGCAATAAATCACAAAGTAGCACAGGAGTCAGCCTGCACGCGGAATTATCTGCCGCAAAAGGCACCCTGAAGCACGGAGTCCAGTCAATTGGAATAACCAGCTCAGCAAGAGCGTGCCACCCAGCACGCTAATGATCCGACAGCCCTCTGGATAACACGGACAATAAACACCAGGAACAAAACAGTAGCCCAGGAAGGTCACAAGCTGCACACGCACGGCCTTGCCAAAGACAACCCAAGGGCTTTCGGAATATTATTGCAGGCAGGGGTTCACGCTGTGCTCTCCATTCTCCGCAGAACACCGCGGATGTGAGGAGCCCCGGCCGCCCCGCCTGGCTGGGAGCAGGGGGCCTTTCACAACATCCCATCCTCCAGCTGCCGGCATGTGCAGCCCCTCAGGGTGCTTGTCAGCGAGAGAATTGTCTCAGCAAAGGACTCCCGTCATCAGCATTCAGCCCCGCTTCCCAGCAAAGTGCCTTCGGGAACCATGGAGGACGTCCGGCGTCCTGGGACCAGACTCGCTCCCTCTCTTGACTTTGTGCAGCCCTAAGGGACTCCCGTTATTACCCGGCGCTTTCGCTTTCCCTTGCTGGACAGACGAGAAGCGATTCCTTACCTGGTTCTTTACCCCTCCTTGGGCTCCTCTAATCCATCCACAGATTTGGATCAGGGATTTTCCTCCGGCATCGGCTCCCGGTGTCCCTCGATCCTCTCCATCTACAGAGTTAAGCCCTGTAAGAAAGAGCACAGACAGCCACCTCAACCTCCAGCCATCCCGCCAGAATCACTGCAGCCACCACCAAAACCAAGCAGCTTCTCCAGCAGCCTCTGAATCTCACCCACAGTTGTTTCCTCAAGACCCAAACTCCCTGCAGGCACACCCCCGCCCCCTCAAAGCGCTCGGGGGCTCGGTGACCCGGTCCCACACCCCCAAAACGAGATCTCAGTGGTCCAAGAGAAGAGCAAAAGCCCGGGAAGGAGAGTTCCCATCCTGGGCGGTGCAACTGCACCGACCATCAACTTTGTCAGCCAGTAACGTCATGGGTTAGCCTCCTTTTCTTCTTGATGTTGTCCCACCACTCAGCAGTAGCAGGATCCAGACTAGATGTATGGCATGAACAACAATTAAGACTTCACTTACGTCACTTCATTCATCGATGACGGCGATTAAAGTTCTGATGAAACCAGCAGTCAGAACACGGGGAGGTCCTAAGATTTAGCTCCGTGCCTTTGGGTTCGGTTTTTGCAAAATAGGGATACCAGTATTTAACATAGGACTATCAAGGTAACAATGTCAACACAGCCCTCAGACAGCCTAAAGGGAAAGGTGTTCCAGATCAACCTGTGAAAGCGTCACCTGTTACGGCCCTTTGGGAGCAGCTCTAGACAGGGTTCCTTGTCATCTGCGTTTTCACGGAAGAGTCAAGGGACTACTTGGTACCCCCAACGTTCCACCCCGGCAGCCGCGCCAGCCTCCAGAGCAGCCAGAGGAACACAGCAATCCCCTCGCCCGAGCCTGGAGACTTCCTACGGGGCTTGGCTGCAAATAAGGGTGTGCTCCAAGCGCCCGAGCCTCAGCAGCCTCCGGCTCTGCCGGGGAAGGTCCCAGCCCGGGGCCAAGGCTCTGGCGCTCCTCAGCACGGACACGAGCATCGCTGGCCGCAGCCGTGACACCGCACAGATCTAGAGACACAGGGGGGGTGACAGCAGCCTTCATGTTTGACTCCTCATCTCCTTACTGACAAAAAGCCACTCTTCCCCCTCCCCAAAGAAACATCGACTCAAACCGCTCTCTGGAATTGATCTGCAAGCGTTAAGACCAAGTTAAATTATTGATAATTTTTTAGTTAAAAGAACATACACTATTACAGAAGTGCAAACTGTGATTCCTGCAGTTTCTTTCCCCATGCGGAGTCAATCCACTCTGCTTATCGTTCTTAAGATGCTACTTTTGGAGCAGTTAAGTGATATAAATATGCATGTGATTAAGTCTTATCTCCTGTTAAAGGACAGATGTCAGTGAAAAAAAATTAACAAGAGAACAAGTAACTGATATCATGCAGGAATATCTCCCTTCCAAATAAGTGCATGGTATTTTTTATACTGAGTAGCTTTTAATTAGCAAGACATGTCATTTTTGTGCACGGTAACCAAAAAGGTGGAAACTTTGAAAAACAAACAAAGGAAGAGTTTGGTGTTAAAAACGCCCAAACAACAAAACCTACACAAATCCAAAGAGGAGACGGAACTGCAGAGTTACGGCTGCCAGTCTCGCAGTCAAAGTGCTTTATTATCTCACTGCCAACAGGGACTAAAAATTTGTTCTAGTACACGAGTGGGAAAAATCTGATAAATATTAGAAACACGATACCGATTTGCAAGTAACGTATTTCTTTGATGGCAGCAAAGCAGAGCCGATTGGATTGTTATCTGCGAAGCCCAGAAAACAGCACCTTAGTATTATTTAAATAAATTCTACAGATGGCGGCAGCGGCATTCCACTCCCAAGGAAGGGGAGCTGACAGGGCTCCAGGATGAGAAACTCGCTCATTGTTACCCCAGACAATAACCCCATTCAGGCCCTGCCAGGTGGGATGGTGTCTAGTCTTGCCCAGGACACAACAGAAGGTTTTGCAACTGATCTTTGACAGTTCTTGGGAAAGTTCGGAGCTGTTTGGTTTGGGGGGTTGTTTTGTTTGTTTAAAAGTAAGTCTACACTTTTAGAAAGCAGGTAATTTGACAGTAAGAGAATGGTTCCTCTCTGCAGCGCTGCTCCAAGGTCAAACAGCCTTTCCCACCAGCAACTCCAAGCCACGCGGTACCCAACGGTGATCACACACACGGACAAGCCTGGCCGAAGGCCTCTACAAATCAGATTAAAGAAGAGCATTTACCATTAACGAGCTGCAATAAATTCATCAAGAGCCAGAGGGAAGACATTTTACTGCAAGAACTTTATTGCACTATGTTCAAGTGCTGAACCAAGTATTGTGCCTACTGGACACCGGTCACAATTACACTCCCCCCGCTCGTGTCTGCACTGTATGACAGCCTGCACTTTTCACTATTTTTCCTCAATTAAGGCTGCAGAGTCATAGTATATGAAAATTAGTACATTATAAATCAAACTAGGGGGAAGAATGCAAAGTTATACATATAGCATGTGTAAAAATTTTTTTTATTGTTCTTCAGAAGGGCTTGGGGTTTGGTCTTTAACCCAGCTCAACGCCCTCCCCTCCAATCTGACTTCCACCATTTCTCAAAGCGGCTTTAACTACCAGTATTTCATTTCACTAAAAACATCGTTTTTCATTTGCAGAAACAGTTAGAACATTAGGCTTCTAGTTTGCGAGGGGAAGGTAAAGGCCAGAATTAGGTAATTTCAGCATCATCTACCTTCCACACGGACTCAAACATTACCAGATACGTTATTTCCCTAATGTAGGCATCGACATCACAAACACTTTCGCGTCTCCTGTATCTATTGAAGAGATCAGAAACGTTACACATCTTAACGGGAGGAAGGAACTCAGTACAGCAATACAGCTCGAGGCAGGGTACAGACCGGGTTTCATGGAGTGCCGTGTTGTCAAGCCACGGACGCCAAACAGGTCTGTTGGCCCATCTGTAAAGTGAGGAGCTTGACAAGTACCATTATTTATTTTTTTTTTTTGCTTAAATTTATAAAACCCTTCCAGGAATAGAATTCTGAAAGTCCATTACTTATGTTCTGAAAAATGTTTGCGCAGTTAAGCTGCGGACTGAGAGGAGAAGTCCGGAAGAGGAAGAAACCCTGCAAAGGCAGCTCGCATGGCCAGCAGCTGAGGTATCGGTAAAAGCTGGGTACCAGCCTGTACCTGCTACAGGCACAGACCAACAAAAGCCTTTGGTGCTCCACAGCGAAAGATCACAGGAGAATATGACCCTCAACCTGTATGCAAAGCCTTCAGTGGCTGAGTGTTACAGACATAATGTCAAGTTGAAAGCACATGAGGTCACTACTAGGGCAGGGCACTAAGTTAACGTGTGTTTGGTAGAAGTAGCCTGGCTGAAACTGCTTATTAGAGGCTGGAAAATGACTTGTCTTGATGAATTCACTGACAACACCAGTGGCCCTACAAAGAGAACGTGGTGCCGGTCCACACTCCAAAAGTCAGCATATTTATGGTCTGCCAACAGTGAAGATGGTAGGCATGTTGGTGTGTAACTAGAGATTCTCCCTCCAAAAGAGCCTAATAAAAAATAACAAGGCAATCAGTGGTTAAACTGAACTGTACACAAGGGCCAGTCTGGGAAAATACCCATCCTAGGCTTTTATTCACGGAGCGCATTTCTGCGCGCGCCATCTTTACCTCATCTATGATACAAATAAGACCCTCCCCCCAAATCCTGATTTACTGTGTTCAGCAAGGCAGAGAATTTGGACAGCAGCAAAAAGCCTTTTCTTCCTCTTTATGACAAATAAAATTAATTTTAAGTCCTTGTCTGAATCGCCCCTTGCTCACCTAGGACACTTTTGAACATCAGTCTTCTGACGGGATAGATTTTCTATCTAGCAACAGAGAGACAATGAAAATTTCAGCCAAATTCTTTGGAAAAATAAGACTGTGACATACTCACACATAAAACCACCCACACGTGCATATACATGCGCGCACACACACTCTCACACAGTTAAAAGCACTGTCTCCCATCAATCAGAAAAGGCCTTTAGCAGATTCACCAAAGATATTAGGCAGTCTGTCTTCTGGTAAAGCCCACCAGGAAGGTGTTTCACACCTGCAGAGTCTGAACACCACGTAGACAAAAAACACAGACATCACCGAATCTCTAGAATATGCCCACAGTGGGCTTAAGGCCGTCAGACTGCTCCCATACAGCAGCAAAGGCTCCTCCGCATGTCTGTCTGCCTGGTCCCAGCAAGGTTAAAAAAAAAAAGGCAACTCCATTTAAAAGAGTCCCGTAGGAATTAATGTATCGGGCCCTAACTCTGGGGTACTTTCCTCAAATCAAGAAAGTCGTTTCTGCACAAGCCAATGCTCTGCTGGTTTTCCTTAGACATAAAATTTACTTTATTTCTTTTCTTAAAAAGTTAAAAATACAGAAGGTTCAGAAACTGATTTTTCTCCTTGCAGATGTTCAAACTGCAGCTTAAGGAGAAAAACAATCCTTCACTGAAATGTTTCTCTTAAATTTTTTTTTATTTTTATTTTTTTTCAATCATCACCACTATTAGGACAGAGGTTGAGGAGCACTGACTCCACCACTAATTTGATGACGTAGTTTCATTCCAGATTCACATTTCCAGGTGCCTAGAGTCCAGAAAACAGCCATGCTAACTTCTGCCTTCGTTTGAGATTTATTTTTTTTTTTTCCTATTGAACACAGCAGTGACCGTTGGCATCTTTGAAGCGTAATCGCATCTTAGGTCGGTATTTCTCAAGGTAAAGCAGCTGTTTGGAATTGAAAGCTCCCCTCCTTTTCCTGAAACAAAGAGAACGAAGGCTAGTATCAATGGAAAAGGTACTGCTTCAATCACCGTTATACATTCTAAGGCAGATTAGTCCTTGTTTCAAAGTTGTTCTGCATCAAAAAACCAGCATTTTGGCTTGGTTCCGTACCCATTGAAACTTTGAGGAGGGCTAAACCAGACCAGCACATGCAGTTCACCTACATGCCAATATCAAAACTGAAATGCAGTTGGCAAATTTCAGCATATTTTCTTGGACTGGGAGAGTTTATTTCCATCACCAGCAGTAGTCACTGAACAACAGCAAGGTCACCCTTTCCTTGCAGAGGCATGTGCTACTTAGATGTTTGTATCTGAACGTCATGGTCTTACTTAGCAAATATAATAAGAGGTTCTCAGAAAAGAGCTTCTCGGTATAAAATGTACCATACCAGGCAGAGAAAAAAGGAATTTAAGAAAGCAAAAATTCTGAAAAAAATCTGTTGACAGCAATACAGTTTGCAAAGATAACTGAAGACCTGGGAATCCATAAAAGGGTGAATTGCTTTTTTTTGCAAAGCTCATTCAACATAATCTCACCTGCTGGGCTTCATTTCAAGGTCTGATGTTATCGCTAAACCAACAGAGCTCTGCAGTCTCATCCTTCACCAGTTTTGTTATTTTCCAGCCAGGGAGGCTGCTGACATTCCCTGGGTGGGTAACGCGCTCACCCACAACACCTGCAGGACTGCTGGCGCTCACCTGCTTGCTGCACAAATTCTGCTTGGGGGTCCAACCTCAACAGAATTTTATTTTTTATTTAATTAGGAGCAATTAGTCCATGTTCAATTAATCCGTAATTTTTTACAGCCCCAGCCTAGCCATTTTTTCCTCCCAAGTTCAACATCTTTGAGTCTTAGTTCAATGGCTTAATATATAACTCCAGATTTGAAGCCTCAGCATTAATGTCAAGATCACGCCCTTTATTGTTGGGATATAGCTATTAGAAAACAAATCAGAAATCTAATAAACTTTGCTGAAGACTCATGATATTCAAATACAACGTAAACTTGAGAGATCTCTTGAGAATGGGGAAGTTTAACTTACTGCCTTATAAACTGAACTGCATCTTCGTACTTCATTCCACATTCAATGAGAGCAAGTGCAACCAGTACAGGAGCCCTAAAGGAGAAATCAATATTTAAGGAAGATCTAGAAAACCACACTGAACCTCTCAAAATACATCAAATTAATCTGTAAACAGATAGCTTAAGTATTTTCTCTTTTTATCTACAGAAAGACATTTGCCTGCCGAGTACCTAATGTAAAATTTCTTTTAGTAGACAGCTCTGCTTCCAGCACACCCACAATAACTCCTTAGCGTTTGGGGCATGAAACAATAATTCTAGATTTTTACACTTTCTCATTTCACTATAACCCAATTTTCTACTTTGCTAAAACGAGTGTGTAATACCTCCTGCGTGCATTTTGCTTCTTAGGACACTTTTGATTTAGCTTTACGTGAGACAGATCTATGAAGCACTGAACAGATGACTGAATATAGATTTGGTTTTTTTCTTTATTTTATATGCTGTACATGGAACTGGGCGTTTCAGGGACAACTGTGTAAAATTTCCTACTTTGGGGCCCACATTTTAGAAATCGCTTAAGTGTAAAAAGCTGGCTTTTCAAACAAGTGGGAATCACAGTACACACTGACCCTCTCCTGGACTGATGTTCGCTAAACACACACAGTTGCAAGAGACACCTCTGAGGGTAGAGAGGGAAGGATTAAAAAGGTGCTAGCACTTGGACAACCTGTATTCATGGTTAAACAAAAACATAATTCAGGAGAAACAACTCTATCACTGCCACACTGCACCTGCATGAACAGAATTAGTCACTTTCCAAAGAAAACAATTTGAGATTTCAGAAGTCACTTTAACAAGAACAAAAAAATCTGCCTCTTTAGCAGTTAAGTTCAGTTCTCTGCTACAGATAGACAGTTTTTCAGAGTAAAGCAAAATCTGAAAAGCTCTTTCTTTTCTCTCTGCCAGAAATAGTATGAGAACAGAACAGACAGGAGTTTGTGACATACAGAAGGTGGGAAGCTTCTGGCACCCTTTGGCCTGGTATTAAGCAAGAAATGGGACAGTTGAAAAATCACTTGAATTACACATGGCCACCTTCCTAAAGGTATTCCTCAGCTAAAAACAGAGCAGAAATGGATAAACAAATGTAAATCGGCTTGGGGTTTTGGCTCTTGTGTCTTTAAATATTGGCTGTTTCTCCCTCTACCTCTTCATTTCCCCCATCTCTTCTTCTCCAGAGGTGGAAAGTTAAGAGCTTGATGCACTCCAACTCTGCGCTTACTTGACTTCTTCAATCCACCTTTCCTGCCCACTCATTCATATCCTTAAATATTAACAGTCCCATGGTAAGAACACCGAGACTGAAGCTCCATTTCCTTCTAGCCCACAGGATAAATATAATGTTCCGAGATTACAGGTGGGAATACGAATGTAGCATTTAGCTTTCCCGAATCAGTCATCTTTTTACTTCATCTTGAAAGGAAGTTCTTCCCAAAGAAGGAAGTTATATTTTGAGTGCCGAGAAGAGAAACATCAGTCTGCATGTGAGGAAGAAAGACCAGCCTAACTCTTCTTACCACTGAAGTGAAGCCACTTTAGAGCAAGAAAGTAGCTGAACCAATCTTCCTAAATGCCTTTTTTTTATTACCACATTCTTAATTGCATACAAATTAAAAAACAGGAGGAAATTAAAAGAACCCCAACTGTACAGCCTTAGAAATTGTACTATACTTGTATACTGCATTTGTCAAGAAGCAGAAGAGATTTTACTGGTTTTGCAGGAAGACATAAACTTTCATATTAATAGCATCTCTAACTGCTCGTGTCGTTCATGACTGCCGGAGTGTTCTGAACGATCTCTCCAAGTTTTTCCTCTCATCCTTGATCAGAGTTATGAAATTACTGAAGATTTTTAAGCAGCAATAAGTCTCTCTTGCTTTAATGACACAAACTTGATGCTGCTGCTTTAAAGTGTTATTTGGGAGAAAATAGAGGAATTGGCATTTACTTAACACCTCCCATGACAAACTAGCTTTAAGTCCGGTATAAAAAGAAGAGAGCGGAATACTAACCTTCCCAACCCTGCAACACAGTGAACAGCGACACAGCATCCAGGCTCTTCGCGAAATTTAGTTTTCAACAGGTTTAGCCAGTCGTCAACTATCTGATTTGGGGGTGGTGCTCCATCATCAAATGGCCAGTCCTTTGAAGGAAAAAAGGACATTAGCTCCCTGGATTTCAATCCATAACCAACAGCAAGGTAACCGTAACTGGCAGAAGCAAAATATTCCATTCAGCAGGAAGTGCATATCACATGAACAGTTCTGTGAGTATTTTTCTGGTTGCACAGAAATGTGCAAGTCAATATCATAATGCAACACTAAATGTTTAACAATCGTTTAATTGCACTTTTCAATAAAATTTCAATAAAACTCTACACTAACTCCTTTGTAGTATAGAATTTTTAGAAGAATAGCTGCCCTTGAAATCTCATTTTATTAAAAATATGTAAAAATCAATAGACATTTCAAATAAACATTTGAAAGATGAGAACTGTGTAGATTTTTGCCTGTGGTCATGTCAACCTTTTAAAATACTATTTGTACTGCAGACTCTGTACAGAGGAGAAGCTACTTCGTAACATTCCAGGAGATCAGCAGAAGAGAAGGTACTTCATAACAGCTCAAATGGATCAGCTCGTGCAGCTGCCGTGAATCCAATAAGCAAGACAGTTAAAAAATTCAAGTCAAAAAACCACATTCACAAGCAAAACAGAAGAGCGCTTCAACAAAGGCAAAGTCAACAACTAAGCAGCGTTTACAACTACATTTCTGCCTACTAGAGGGGGAGCCAACATTTAAACTACTTAGGCCACATTTAGTATCATCAACGTGGCCGTCAATCAAAATTACATGTCAGAAGCTTCCCATTTTCCTGAGGTCACAGCTCTCTCCTGGAACTTGTGCGAAGCGGAGTACTCCATGTCCTGTATTTCAGGACCAAGCACAACATCACATACTTTATAATCTTCTCAGACACAGGGAGTGCTGCAGAGAGAGCACTCCTAGATGCAAGGGAAAAAAATAATACTAAGTAGTTATTTAGCACCTTTCATTAGATGACTGCAATGCATTTTACAAGAGAGTCTCATAGCCAGAGTTTCACATAATTCAACAACCTCTCCAAATGGTGGGGAAATTGCTTTGAAAGGAGTTCTCTTCTTCCCTCATTGGCTAGAAACAAGTCTTTCATGTCGTATCTTGAGAGCAGGTTAATACCAAGTAATACTCTCTGAAGCTTGAAAGAAGCATGCAGAAACTCTGAACACGTACAACCGCCAGACTTCTCATTTTGAAACACACTTATTGCTACCCTGACACTTCCTGAATAGCAAGTACAGCTCAGCACAGACCTCAGCCCTAGAGCACCTTATAAATGCGTTAGCACTCAAAAAAGCTGCAAGGTAGAAATCTGTGGCTTGGAACTACAAAACCAAAAAGCTTTAAGTTACTGAAATAACTTTATATGTGATTAATTCAGAAAGATACACAAAATCGGAAGAGCGCAGAGAACTTTTTTTTTTTTTTTAAAAGGGAACGGGAAATTAAAAATATCTGGGACAACACAGCAAAATAAAAGGCTACGGAAACAAGATCATAAAGTAAAACTTGCTCTTTCTAATAAAAGGCTTTTATAAGATTTTCCACCCAATCACACACTGCTAGCTATATTATTTTAGGTCTAGTGTCATCCACTGTCCCAGGAAGAGATGAGCTGCCAAGAGAAGAGGCATTACCCATTGCAAGATGCTTTCTTTTGAAACTGCCTTGCAAAGAACAGGATTTACATGTCAGTTCTGTGCCCTAGTTTTAGGTAAAATTAAATCCTTTCCTTCAGACCAAGCAGAGCAGCTCACTACTCTGCTTCAGCTTACATGTTAACCATCACGTCCACACAACTCTTGTGCTGGCCTGAACTAATCACAATCATCATTTCCCCACAAATCATCACCTTCCCAGGAACGGTACACCACTGATGTTAAATTAGCACTGATAAAACGCTGCTGCCCGGGACACTGCCCAGAACAAGGAACAAGAATAATTCTGGGACTAGGAGAGTAACTGCAAAGTTTCACAGTTTTTTTCCCTGATTATGAGTTCTGCCAGCATCACCTCCGAATTCCTGCCAGACAGGATAGAAAACAAATTGCTAAGCTCCATGACCAAAATGGTCATTAATAGCCAGGATGATGCACTGAGATTGCACAAACAGAAAATATAGCTCTTTTGTGCCACCCTGCAATAGCTGGGAAGGATGATAGGCAAGAAAGGGTTATTCTTATTTACCCTTTATCTGGAGCAGCCTTGCTCAGCAGAACAGCTCTAGGTTTGTCAGTCAGCAGCGACTGCAGGACTGGCAATGCAGAACTGAGATGACCAAGAAGCAGTAACAGCACTTTATAGTGACAAAGGACCCTTTCTTCAAAACCCGTGTGGAACTCGCACTGAAGTTACAGCAGCAGAACACTCCCAGAACTGCCTGCATCTGCATAGGATGGGACCACAGGCACCAGTGTGGAACTTTCCCACCTTCAATGCCAGCGTCCAGGACGACACAGGAAGTATCAGATGGAAACAAAGTCCCATCCCAACACGGGCACTCCCGCCTGGCCACTAGCATTCAGGAGGTAGCCATCCTGGTGGGCACAGAGTGTAAAGAAAGTCTGATCCAGGGATGAACAGTAAATGAAGGACTGATCGAAGGAGAACAACGCCACGTGCCTTAGATCTTGAAGACGAATAAAACTACTGCAGCCTCCTTGGTTGCCAGCCAGTGCAAAAATACTTCCAGAAAAAAAACCTGCCAGTTTTTCTGAAGTAGCATTTCTGTGTTACAAGACCTTGCACATGAACATAACTGTAAGAACTGCAGAAGCCCACAGAAACTAAATCCATCCCCACCTCCCGTCTCCTGGATTTAATCTCTGTTGATAAACATGCACATGCAATAGTACTACTTCAAACATGGAACATCTAATTCTCTGCTTTCTCACTATGCCATCTGCCAAAGCTACTCTCTAGCTGCCACATTCTACCCATCCTGCCAGTACACGATCCTCTACCATGGCATGAGAGCAGGCTTTGCTAAAATGCTCTCATTTTCAAGGGTTTCACTATGCTTTTGACCTCAACAGTTTTAAAATAGACACTAATCTCTCTCAGGCTGTGTTTTTAATCTTAATGTTATTTTTGCAAGCAAATATTAGCTTTAAATAGTGATGTGTTATTTTCTCAGCCAGATGGTAATTCAATACCGTTTCTGAACAGCAACAGGGCTCTGCTTTGAAAAAGCATGCATTCATAGGAAGGAAAAGCTATACAGGAGGTGGTCGTGTCAGTGACTAGTTAAGCTTATCTCAAATAGCAAAACACTACTGCAATACAGTAAATTACTAAGACAACCTCATGACTGGGATCATCAGGATCAGTGATGACATTAGCAGCAAACCTTCCCTGTCACCTCCTGCTTTCTGTTACCCTTAACAGATGCCTGGTGGATTTATGCTCTCTCCTGTTTTGCCTTCTGCAGCAGTGTAGTACTAAGAAGAGCTGATACATACCAAATGCGGAGAGGCTTGTTAGCTGAGGCAAATGTGTTCAGACATAAAACTCTCTCTTGCATGTGTTACTCGAAGTGTAAGGCTCTCCAACAGAATGGTGCTTAGCAGAGCTGGCGGAAACACCATTTCCAGTTTTTAGAAAAGCTTCCTCAAAAAACTGCTTTCAGTTCAAACCTAGCCAACACCAAGTTTTAAAAGTTTCTTGAGAACCAAAATCCCCGAAGCACTTTGGAAGCACAGGCTCCAGAGCATAGAATGCTCCCTGGCTCCTGCAGCGGCCCTGGAGGCCCCAGCCACAGACTGGAGAAGGTGGACTTCAGTCACCGCTGCAGAAGCCAAGGCCAGCTGGTCTCACAGGGCAGCCACCCTGGCAGAGCTGGACACCTGCAAAACTGTCCCAGGTCTTCTAGGAAGAACTCAGATCTGTGCTCTGGCACAGGAACACAGAAATACTCTAAGCCCCAGCTTAAATCAGGGCTCTGAGGGCTTCCACACTGGAAGTTTAATCCTTCCAGTCTCTGGCAGCCTTCAGAGTATTGCAGTTAGAGGTTTCACAGCAGTGTGCCCAAAAATACTGTGATGCTCAAGTCCAAGACAGCTCTAGAGTGAACAAAAATGCTAATCCAGCGCACAGCCCTAGGAGCACTGGTAGCCCTGTAGTGACTGATTTTTCCAACAACACCGAGGCACACGTGGCTGCCTGGAACTGGAGTAAATGCTTACTAGGGCCAGGAGCCAAGAAACCCGATTGACCTGTACGTGGAGTTTTCACAGATATGCCAGGATACAAGTTTTTCTCCTAATGGAAAACTGCAGAAGTTTTCCTCCGATCGAGCCATAAAAATCAAGAGGCAATAGAAGACTGACTACCTGCGACAAGAAGGTAAGATGCAATTTCTGGCCTCAAAGCAGAACATTACTCACGCCAGTAAAATAACCTGATTATATCTGACACACTATAATAATTCAGAAGTATTGCCTGGAAAAATACCTCCTGTAAGCTTAGTATGAGCACACACCTATTAAAAAAACCTCCCCTAAAACAGCAAGCAATGCTAGACGATATAGTCAGACAGTCATTGCATAATGTTAACTCCGAGTTGCAGTTGAGGAATTCCACCTGCTGAAGAGGGAACCCACCAGCAGCCAGGCTCCATTTAGAGGGGAGAGGTGACGAAGCTATCGATCAATATCCTGGTACAGCCAGTCCATGAAAGCCTGTACCAACATGTCAGCTACAGTCTCAAAAGGTGGAGCTTTTTGAAAGAGCGAGAGAAGGGAGTTTTATCTGCATCCTGAGAAGGTCAACGGCAAAGCCAAGAAGTGCTGTATCTAGAGAAAAGGACCAAACCGAGCTGTATGAAACACAAGGCTGAACATTGGATTAGCATGAAACTAGTCACTAAAAGGCAATCAAAATATCTCAACAAATCCAGAAATCCAGGAACAGACATTTCTACTGCAACTAAAGCGCTCAGGTAATAGTAATGAATCAGCGAGTACCTTTCACAAAAGCACAGGGAGTTTCTCAAAACCAGCTTTATCTAATGCAGGGGCTCAAATTGCTTTTGGCCAATCTGAAACAACCATCAGCTCTTGCCCAAAGCATGAAGGCCATGCCCATGACTTCTAGACAGGTGATTTTTTCATTTTTAGACAATTTTAAAGGCAACTCACTAGAACCTGGATTCCTTCTTTTTCGATAGGAGCTTGATCATAAGTGGCATCACAAACTCGCACCAAGGTTCTCACTCCATACTTCTTCAGCTCCTTTAAGAAAAAGAAAAATATGTGAGCACACTGACAGAGTGAAGAATTAAACAACCTTCTCATCAGCTACAGAACTAAACATTTTACAGAGTGAGTGATACAGTGACTATTGCACAGCTCCAAGGTGACTACACAACAAAGGAGCAAGGTCCAACGCAGAAAGGGGGGTTCATGGCCTACATTAGGACAAGGGTTACAGGTGGCAGGAATAAATGTGAAACAGCTCTGAATTCTTCTCTAGGGAAATGCCAAGGTGGAAAAAAATTGCACGTATAAGAGCAACATTAAAATAGCTGCTTATACTCTCCATGCAGCTTCTTCTTCTCTTTAAATAGAAGCCTGGAACTGTTTGCTTCAGCCAGTGTTGACATTTTGAGGCAGGGAGGAACAGAACACACACACCACCATACTCTAGCCTTCCTTGTAATGAACTATAAGTGGCACATTGTGTTAGATAAATAATCAGAAGATCAAACAAAAACTCTTCCAGTTCACTTTGAAGGTTCATACAGCAATCAGAATTTCCTCTCATGTTTGGACTAAATCACTGTAACTTCTAACAATTAGCAATAATATATATTCCAGAGTCAAGACTCCTGAAAAAGGAAGACAATCCACAACAATGGGAAAAAATACATATATGAAGACCAAAAGAACATGGCTTTCAGACAAGATTAACCACTAGTATCTGAACAGATTCATGGTGAAGAGCACACTGCTAAAGGATGGAAGTCTGTTAAAAGCCTCAGTCAGACATCGGTATCAGATCTCTTTGGAATGGAAGAGACCTGCATATGCAGGATAAAAGCCCTCTAGATATAAAGGGCACAAAGATATAGCAGGTTCGGAGCAAACCAGAATGCAGAAATACACTGCACTACTACTCCTCTGATGATACTATCTGCTGCTTTTTCAGAAAACCAAGTATTAAATTTTGCAGTATTTAAGATCTTCTTGTGTCAGTAATGATCTGATCCACGCCCATTGTAACTGACTCTTCCCACAGTTCGACCCAGGCAGGTGTCATACTTCACGGATAAATTCTGGCACCTGAAATCTCTGACAATTCTGGGATTGTAGGGCAGTTTGAGCACACATCCTGTAAACTAAAACACCAGTTTAAGTATTGCATTTACTCCTACTCTAAGGGAGAAGAAAGGTCAGAAACCAGTTACAATTCTATCAACTACGTCTTTAAAAGTCAGTTGATGAGCAACAGATCGATGTATTAGCAGCACTGCATTATTCAATGAAAAATAACATTTAGAATTGCAGAATGTGCAATCCTGCAGAAACCAGGACCAGAACAATGGCAAGGATGTGTGCTTGTACTCTAAAATGGAAGTTCATCCAGCCTCTCACAATTAAAAAAACGCAGGGCTTTGAAGAAAGTAATTGGTGGATTCTCTTCTCACACTGTCAGGAGAATGTGAACAACGTATTAAAGATAAAATGCATTAACCTTCAAGAAACATGTAACACATAAGTAAAGCATTAAGCAACAGGTGTGAAGAATGACTGCTCAGCACTTCTACAGAAACTATGAGCGTATCAGGAAAGAAGGATGGTACTTCATTTGACAGCCTTACCTCGATGAACTTGCTGAGGGTTGCATTGGTTGGGTTGTGAGTGATCAGGAAACGCATATTCTCATAAGTAATTTCCACGGGGGCTGGACGGTTCATAATGGCAAAAAAAAAAGTGTAAGGGGCCAAAAAATTAAAAAAAACTAAAATCAATAACCTTGGAAACGTTTCACAGCAGAACACATTAAAAAGACCACTAAAATGCCTGGGATTGATCAGAGCTTGCTTTGACGTGTTTGTTCCTTAAAGAATTCGCTTCTAGAAAAGCAGGTTTGCTTCAGAATCCACTTGAATTTAACTTCGGCCTCAATTACTGCAGGTGGTATCCTTCAGACTCCAAAAATTCTGACTACATGCAAGACTAGGCAGCCTGTTCTACATTTAGGCACTGGTGAGGCAAAAAAGTAAGGGCAGATTTTCTCTCCACTTTGTTTTCTTGATGCTTAGTTTTGCTAGAGTCAGTAAGAGGAATATGCTTCCAATGTGCAGAAGATATCCCATATATTTAAGTGTGTTCGCTGTATCTGGAGTCTTCAAGGCAAAGTAATTATGGCACGTAGAACCCCCTGCGCTCAGCTCACTTGTCAGCCAGGATGCTGTGCTGGGCCTGGCAGAAGTCTGCCCTCACACTCAGAATCGCCATAAATATGCGACGTATATTCCAACGGAACACCTAAAGAGAAGAAAAATACCATGTAAGAGGATTTGTTGCTTCTGCTTCCAGAAACACCAAATATTGACCCTGCCAGAAAAACTCAAATTAGACTAAGTAAGACCATGGTTAAAGAACAAACAAAGCTCAATCTTTACTGGAGTCCCAGCAGTTGTAATCCTGAATATTCTTTCGGCACCAAGTATGCTCTAGCCCAGAGACACGGGACTTCTCCTAACTGCTGTTCCTGGCAGCCAGGCACCGGAACCCAGAACAAGGAAACCTTTCTGCGCTCTCTGCAGCCCCTCCCTCCCGACCAGGTGCCCCAGAACAGAAGATACCACAAAGCCAAGTACACGCTTGAAAGTGTCTGTTGGTACAGTCATACCTGCTTGGCTTAAGCCCAAATATGTACAAAATATTGTTGGCATGGCTTTATTTTCTGACCAAAATAAGCAGTACAAGCAGAAATAAAGAGTATAACTGCCATAGATTTGAGCTTTTGCTAGCAGATAAGTTTCATCAATGTTGTATCACCAAACTCCCAACAGTAGTAAGGAGATACCCTCTAGAAATTAGTCACTTCAAAAGCAACTAAATGGTCGTTTAGCAGTAATAACTTTTAGTTATTCTCAGTCTTGTCTGTGTTTACAGACCAGGGCGTTAAGACAGCGGCAGCTTCCAGTCCCACACACAGGATTCAAAATATAGAT
The DNA here is from genome assembly GCA_013396915.1 of Stercorarius parasiticus. Lineage (NCBI taxonomy): Eukaryota > Metazoa > Chordata > Aves > Charadriiformes > Stercorariidae > Stercorarius > Stercorarius parasiticus. Next base: position 289,137 of record VWZL01003275.1, read on the forward strand.
GTTTTAGCAGCAAGAATAAAAGACGGATAATGTGATTCTACCATGAAGTTTAGGGGTATGAAAATGGAGCTAACCTAAACTAGCTCAATGGATTTAAGGTTGAAATACTGAATAAGCTACATGGCTTTTCGCTGCGTTGAAAAAGCACAAAGCCAAAGAATCACAACTGACACTTCTTTTATAGGGAAAGTTTTAAATCAGTTGAATAAAATCCAAACTAGCAGCCAGAAGTCACAAACCTGCAACTCAAGCGGAAAGGTCAATGTGGCACACTCAAGTGAATACAATTAGGGAAAAAACACACATGCATGGAAGTTCATACCCCAAACTGCTGGTGTGCTCAACATTTTAATGAGATCCTCACTTTAAAACAGTCAAATTAAGTACTACAAAATTACCTTTTTCACTGACATGAAGTCAAAAATCACCCAAAGAACAGCAATTATTTCCTTAAAGAACAGCTTTCAATGCCAAAAAAATACATTAATTAGGTTGCCAGAGGCAAGAACAAAGATGTTTTCAATAACCTCCCCCGACCTTAACGCAGTTGTTACTCTGAGTGACTGAAATACAAATTTCAAAAATGAATCCTGGAATATTTTATCAGTGTAATGACTATAGGATTAAGTCTCACCCCAAATGGAAGAGTCCCATCCAAACCCATCACACTCAAGTCCTTACACTTGGTCAATTCTTGCACGTTTGTCACAACTCTCTCATATACACTACCCAATCTCAAAGCAAAGGACTTGTTAAAATGTATTACAGTCTGCTATAGCTATGATGTACCAGGAACAGAGTATCTGAAGTTTCAGCATCCACATGTGTCCAACACCTGTAAAACTTGATGCAAGGAAGTCTTTTTTTCAGGCAAATAGTGGCCTGTTTTTCCCCCATTTGAAAATACGCTCCCATCACCTGACATGTCCTGGAGAGTGATCTGCAGACTTACAGGAACAGTTTCAAAACTAACTTTTTAGGACCTAACAAGGTCAATTAAATAAAAATAATCATCAACAGATCTTGGCATAGGAGATCAAAACTTGGATCCAGCGTACCAGAGGCTTACAGCATTACAAAGTACACTGTCGCAAAGGCAAGAGCTATTGTGTCATATTTAAACAAATCCTTTAAACATTTTTCTTTTCAGCACCAATAATTTGGTTGGAAGAGCCCCATCCAGTGCTATTTGCACTGCGAGTTGTATCAGATCAGGTCATTATGGTTACACTTCTCCTCCCTCAAGCAAATCAAAGAGGGAATTTCAACCCAATTATTTTAAAAGTCTTTTGTAAAAACTATTTACCAAGTCATTAAGAAAGGACACATGGAGATGACATGTTCCAGTAAATTAAGTATTGCAGAGGAGTCACCAACTCCAGTCCTACTCTCAGATCTGCAGCCGCTCATGCTCTGACCTTGGCCAAGCCACTTTCAGTAGCTCAGCTCATCTGCAGAACAGGAATGACACCATCTTACCTTCCCCAAAGGAGTATTACTGAAGCATTTAATTAGCTAGTAGCTAAGGAGTGATTAAAAATGTAAAGCACTGTATTTAAGTCTGAAAAATGACTTCCAGAAGGATAAGAAGTTTATGTAGCACGCAATCCTATTTTTAAAAGTTTGGTTACTGACACGTATATCCCTTCCTCCCATGACTTTCAACTACTGTTAATCTAAAGTTTAAAAAGAAAAAACAGGCTTCCAATTAAGAAAATGAAAAACAGGAAAAACTCTATTGTCTAAAACCTCTATCTCCCCAAATAAATACCTTAAAATTTCTTCCTCCCTGTGCTAGCAAGCAAATTTGCACTTCAAAATCCCAAGAGAACTGAGCACTATCAAACTGACGACGATAAATAGTAACCAGGTCTATGCACAACATAAAACAAGAAATAATTTTTAAGCCAATTAACCTTCAACTTTTTATACTTAGAAAGTGAGATAGCACATGGAGAGAAACCAAAAATTACTACACGTTTTATGTGGCTGGTCTCAGAAAGGGAACAGAAGTATCACACACGTCAACGCTAGGAATGAGGTGCAACAGCTCCATCAGGAACCAGAGGAGGAGAAAAAGCAGAGAAAGAAGCACAAACGAGCCAAGCAACAGCCACTCTTGCGTCTGAAAAGAACTAGATATGCCTGGGAGTCAGTTCCTGATGTTGTTTAACTTAATTTTCAGGGAATAATCATCAATCAAGATGCCTATCTACACAACGAAGTTTAGCGAGCTGTGACAGTCTCTGTGGTACAGACAGGATTAATTTAAATTGTAACTAACAGCACTGTGAGCTCCCCGTCTCTCTCATTCACACAACCATACATGCAGAGAGCTTGATAAAGCCTAATGAGGCCAATTTGAGAAAAATGTCTTTCTAAATGCTATGAACGTGCAAGAATATGTTTAAAATGTAAGCAAAGGGCAGTCCTATTAACTAGCACAAATAAATCAGGGTGATTAACTAATTAAGAGAGAACCGTTAAATGAATTCTCGACTTGACAGAAACTTCACTACAGATTGCCTTAAGTAAAAATCTAACGCACCTACAATATTCACCTCCAGTGGCTGCCTCGTCTATCATTGCATTGACTCCTAAATTAGATACTTCAATAGGGCAAGTCACTTGCTCTTCGGTATCGAGCTTATACAAGTTCAGGGAGACAGGTCTAATGAAAAACAAGTAATAACATCGCAAGGAATTCCTAGTTCCACCATCTCCTTCAAAACACACCGGTAAAAGTGCTGCCTTAGCTACGCTGAGACAGCGAAACAGCTTGCAACAGCTGCAGCTTCCAGAGATTGCAAAACACGGATACCTTTGGAAAGGTCACTTGGATCACCTTTCAAAATAACCCAGTGCACAGGATGCAGAGCAAAGCCTGCTGATTTGTCCGTCAGTATTAAAAGAATACTTCAGTGTTTTGAAGACCAGTATTTTGAAACCATCTCAACTAAGTTTCTTCCTGTAAGTGCGAGTCCACATTCAATGTTAACAAAGTCAGGTCACAAACTGCTGAATTTTTCGCTTTTTATAAAACCTCATTCTTGTGGTTTCCACTTACACACGCAGAATCGGCACCTCAGCACGCTGTCGGTACACAACTTGATCCCATAAAAATTGCCATCCTGGTACAATGCTGCAGCCCAGCCAGGCTTCTCCTGACACACTGCATACGTTGCAGTTCACTTCCGCTTCCTGCATTGCCTTGTGAAGTGACCCACATTCTACCCATACACTATCAAAACGTCCTGCTGCTTCTGAAGCACAAGGTGCTTTTCAAGTGAAAGAATTCACTAAGACCTCCAAAACGAGCCTCAAAACAGTGGAAACACACGTTAAGAAGAACCGAAGCAACCATCTTTTCTAAAATATACTCTCCCAGTGCACAGAGAAAAGAAACTCTGGAACTAACATTCTTGGAAAAAATTCTTGAGCGCTGTCTGAAAGAAGCTTGCTCAGAGTGACACGTGCCTAGAGAGGGGTGAGGTCAAAAATTTTACTGTTCCACCCTATCCACCCCCACCGCTGAGCTCCCTCCCAGCCTGCTGACAAGTTCTGTGGGTGACTCATTCGTTTCCTTTTGCACTAACCCAGTCGCTCCGTCCCAGGCCATAAAACCCACAGCAGCAGATAGAGATCTGCCTCAGCAAGAGAAAAAAAAAAGAGTCCAGATTAAAGAAGTCTCAAAAGTGACACATCAGGAAACGGTAAGAATTGTCAAATGTAGTGTGCAAGACAACTCAGAGAGAGAACAATCCTGCGGCAAAACCCAAAATTGGGAGTCCTAGGCAGAAAAAGTTTAGCTGCCATCGCTAAATTTGGGTGAGGTCAAACCACTGTGTCCACCAGAGGCATGGATGCACAGAGATCATCCTCCTGGCGAGCGCGGCAGCGGGAAGTGATTAGATACAGCATCAGCTCTTTCAGAAAGAAGTGATAGGCGTGCGTGCAGTATGCTTCACATCTTTGCTTTCCTGATTCGTAGTTAAAAATGCTAAAATGCTGTTCTGACACAGGATTTTTGAACGCCTTCCCCACCCACCATTTAGTTTTCAAAATCCCTTCAGAGAGCACATTTGAATGTTATTTACAAACCTGCCCAAAAAGTTTAAAGTTACTAAGTGTCTGAAGTCAAAACCAAAAGGCCCCGCTAAGAAGAAGAAATTTAAGCTACTATCCTGTTTAAGTCACAGAATGACATTTAAGTAAAATCAAAAGTTACTTTAGACAACAGTTCATGAGTATGTGACACCAACTCACTCCTAAAAATCAGAATGCTGAGTTGTCTAAGCTGTATCAACTGTTGGTTTTTGAAAACACAGTCCTGCTAAATGATCAGCTTCCCCGACAACTCGGACTAAATATTCTCACAATTTAAGATGAGGTATCAAAAAAAAAACCCCACCAAAAAATCATTAACAAGTCAAGCAGGACTTAAAAGCAATTTCAAGTCACACAGCAACAGGGATATTATTCTATGAAGTTACACAGTTGAATCACTTGCGTCTTAGTCATCTCACTTATTTGAATTTGCTGTATACCTCTGCTGGAAAAATGACTTAGTGGAGAGTTGGCTCCTTTTCCACGCTCCTGTGGCAGTTAAATTCAGTCTGAAAACTGAAACTGAAGCTTACTGATAAATTTCACTCCATGTCCACAAAGTCTCAATTGTTAAAATCCATAGTCCATTATTTTGAGCAGAGCTAGACTTCCAGTGTAAGAGACCAAAAAGAATTTAACTTTTTACTGAAGAACAGAGAGAAACAAGGGGTAACGAAAAGGTACACGTAACAGTGACCTGAATAGAGGCAGCAACCCAGCGTCTCAATTGTTCTAACAGTAAAAAGGATCAAGAGATTTAAGACTCCTTTACCCTTTCACAATTAAATAAATGAGCTGTGAGATGATACCGAAGTCAACAGACACTATAAAGGTATTTTGTACTCTCTTATGATATGCATCAGCCAGATACTGGCCTAAATATGTGGCAGCCTGATCTAGCACTGCAATTCACATGCATCAAGAAGAATAACTTTTACCCCAGATTCCCAAGCCATTAGGTCTATTTTTCAATGCTCAGACAGAGCTGTTTTAAATCTCCAACTCTTTAACGGGCAAATAAGTTGTCAAACTAATCCAGATACAACAGACAACACAGAGCTCCTCTCTGCTCGTTCAGTAATGGTACATTACTGACAACATGTTTTCTCCTCCAAAGATATTATCAAAATACACAATCTACACCATTTACAAAAATTATCTGCTTGCACTACAGCATCTCAGGAGCTACATTTTCAGGTGTGGATCGTCTTCCTTAAAGCAAGGACACAAATGTGCCTTTCCACGAGCCATACGTCACCTGGCTCTCCCTCCCAGGCCACACAACAGTTAATCAAGACAGCATTCCACCACAGGGCAAAGTCCAGCAGCAGGAGCAAGGAAACCGGCTGCGATCACAGTTCAACTCCGCTCCGATAGAGGAAGAGCATTTAAGTACTGTTGTGTGGAAGAGAATGATGGATATCTGCAGGTAATTAAACATGAAGTCAGTTACCTGTGTTTATGAGACATGTATGAAAAAACATCACAACTAGACCCAATGTAAGGCCGACATTCCTGCCTGTGCATCAATACGTACATGGATCCTTACTCCTACCTTAACTCTGACCATCTTTTCTTTCCAACAGTTGAGTTCATTAAACCCAAGTATTTCTACAAGTTGAGTCATAAGGAGATAGAGTTTTCTGCCTGCTGCTGCTAGTGGTGGGTTTATCTTTTTTCTTCTTTAAATACTAACTGCAGTTCTGAGTCAGAACCTGACTGGTTCATTTTGGGAGTTTTGAAGCGAGTTTCCATTTATACAGTAGCCTTTAAAAGCCAACTTTCTGCCTTACTCCTCCTCACACTGAAACCAACAAGCACACAGCTGCCCCTAGAGAAAAAGCAGATCGTGACTAATCACACCAAGGAACCACGAGGAACCATCACCGCAACTGAGTGGAGGCCACTTCTACGATCATCCCTGTACCGTAACACCTCCCAACCTGCAACCTCGCCTGTGCCCCAAATCCCAAACCTCTCCAGCTCTCAGTAACGAGGGTTCCTCACCCACCAAAGCACGCCCTGAGCAGCGAACCACAGCCATTCCACACCACTCCCTGTCTCAGGGCCTTCCTGCAGGTCACTCCGAGCACCCCCAGCAACACCAGTACTTTCTTTAGCCACTGCCCTGGCCAGACTTCATCAGCTTCCCCCATCCAGCCCAGGCAGCTCCAAATCCCACAGGGCAGCCTTCTATCTACACAAACCGGCCTCAGCATTCACAACCCTGCCCCCACTCAAACCCCAGGAAAACCACCACATCCTGGACACCCTTCCTTTCCAGCTCCACATGCCCCCTTCAGCCTGAGAAAGAGTCCCCCCCCCC
>VWZL01003276.1:0-88360 GCA_013396915.1 Stercorarius parasiticus
ACCCTGTGGTTCTATGGTTCTATAAATTGATTTTACATAACAGCATCCAGATTAGAAAAATGGCAACTAAAGTTACTGACAGCAAGGTTGGTCTTGATTGTAATCATACCAAACACAGAGTTGAACAGGAACACAAAAGGTAACACCTTACATGCCCAATGTGGGTAAAAAGGAAAAATAGAAAAGCATCTGTGCCATAAAATAGAAAGGAAATATAAAGGTATCAATTATAGGCTTAGATGTCAGGTTTCAAAAACACTTGAATCCATTTTCAATACACTCATTTTTGAGAAAGAAAAATCAACACTATTTTCTACGGCTAAGCAGTAGATATTGGAGTGTCAAAATGATTTACATTAATTTTAAATTGTGTTTAATTCATGGTGACTAATTAGCTGCTTCTTGACAGCATACTAAGAAACCTGAATCCTCTTTCAAATACCTTCCAGTGGCAAGTATCTACCCATGTATTGTGCATGCAATAGACACTGGTCCCAAGGGGAGACACAGTCTCTGATCACAGGATAAAATAAGATTGTACATTTGCAGTCATAGCTGTAGTCTGACAGTGTGCAGCTTGTTAGGGCTTTGTTCATTTTATGTTGCTTACAAAACAGCTTCTTTGTTGTCAGGACTGGTTTGTCCTGTTCACAGATGTATGCATTCCTTGTCTTATCAGCCATTGATTTATATTTTCTTATTCTTTTTCCTTAATCAAAAAATAAGTCCCACAACCAAAATTACATTTTGCTGCTGTGTATTGAAAAGATAGCAAAATTTTAACTTTCAGGTGGAATGGTTTCTTCAGTCACAGCAGTCCTTTAAAGCAGATGTGTGATCTAAGGACTGAGTAACTTTCCAGAATGTTTAAGTCACTTGATTTTGTACACGTAATTAAGGCTACAGAGACATAAAATAAGCCACCTATTGAGTTGTCTTACTGTCATTTGTTAGTATTTTTAGCATTAATAGGTTCAACATAATGCTTCAATATATTTCCTGGGAAGGGGGAAGAGGGAGGTTGTATGTCAGCACATGCTTCAAAGCCTACATTCTAGAATAGGTTCTAATTAGTTCTTTGATACTAAGCTCAAATGTTATTTTTGAGTGGTTACCAGAACTCGTTAAGCCCAATTAAAGTAAGAATAGTCTGTCACATAATCTTAAGGTTAAAATAGAATGTGTTTGTAAGCAAATGGCTTTTTTTCCAATGTGATTTGTATTTGTTAGCTTTTTGTCCTTTTTTTTTTTTCTGTAAATATTTAGTCTCCATATTGGTTCATTATATGTTGAAAGGAGAGGTTGCATTTTGATGTGCATTCTTCACATTGAATGTTGCAGTCTTTCCTTCAGAACAAAGCTGATCAAAATTCATTCATTCCAGTGGCTGCAACAGAAATTTCTGTTCTGGCTAAAGGGTGAATATTTTGTCTGCTTACTTCAAATGACTTTATAGAAAACATAAGTTTAACCTATTTGTTTAGTTATAACTTCTTATTTTTCTGGCAGTTAATTCAGCACTGGAGTAACAAATGAAATCTTAGTTGGCTGTTTACAATACCTGCAAAGCAAGCACTACATGTTTTTACTGCCAGAGGACAAAAATGCTGTGGGTTCCTTTTACACTGAAACATTTTTCTTATTTTAGAATAAGAACACAATTTTATTTAATTTGTTAATCTTCTTCTAAAGTAACTAATACTGAGTAATGTGCTTCCCTACATCCAATGTTTTTTTTAGTTCTCTGCTTGAAGTTAGTGGCTGACAATGACAGACCTAATTATTGTTTTTAGAAGTACCTTGGCAATAAATAAGGTAAAAATAACAATACGTAGAAGTCTGAAGTTTAAAACCAATGATAAATAAGTTCAGCTTCTTTGTTGATTTAGAAGGCTTGCTATTTTAGATTTCAGCTCTTTTGGAAAGACGGAGCAGAAAGGAGGGAAAAACAGTGAAGAATGCCAAGCACCACTGCCTACATTGAAAGTTTTAAGAACTGAAAACAGCAAGTGACAGCTATTGAGCTATACTCATCTGGTAAGCCAGGCTCTGTGTCAAGTTGCACATTATTGTGATTGAAAATTGAAATAACCAAATTCTGCACTGATCTTTAGAAATTCAACAACTGCTGTAGCAAAATGGAATGTTTCCTGAGCTGTGGGATTGAATTTGCTATGACTTGTCAATAGCCTGCAACTCTATCAGCTGATTCTGGAGAGAACATTTATTGGAATTGCGAATAGTGGTCTTGTTTCCAGCTAGGATGTAATGCATTGACAGGAAGCAACACAGCTCTGGGTGCTTCAGCTCCCTGTCTGCTGGGAAGGAAGGGGGGAAAACACAAAAGCACACAGTACACTTTTTTGTCTGATGCATAGGTAAATTTGATTCAGTGGAGCAAGCAGAAGACAAAAACTGTAGTAGCAGCGTTAAGTATTGCCTTCATTTGTATATTATGGCTTTCCTTAATGAGTTTTTGAAAGTGCAAGCTGGAAAGTGGCAAACACGTGACACCTAAGAAATGGTAAAAAGTCTGTCATATTTTTCATCAAAACTCGCTGCTATGGAAGCTGAAGAAAAACTGTACTTTTTAAAGTCAGACATAATTTCTATGGTGTATGTTCTCCTACGTTCTTTTTGTGTGTCTGAAAGCTCTTTGTTACTTTAGTCTATCTGTCACTAAAAATGTTGTTTGTATCCTTCCACCTAAAGAATTCATCACAGAATGAAAGGCTCTCCTCTTCACTGCATAATGAACTGATAAGAAAATTAAATAGAAAACACTCTGTAACTGACATTCTAGTAAATTTTGACTTGATATTTTAAAGCAGAAGTTTCTTAATAAATTGAAGGTGACAGAGAAGATACAATAATATCTTCGGATTGCAGTTATCCCAGATTACATCATTGATTTCTATGTCAGAATGTGCAGAGAGAGGGGAAAGCGAGCATTTAGAAAACCCAGAAATTCAATCAAGATTTTTTCCTAGTTGTGAAGCAGCTGTATGTCCTGGTTGCGGTGGGGACAGGGTTTATACTCCCCAGGCTCCGGCAGGGACACAGGTATTCCATCCCATGTGACCCATGCCCAGGCTGTAGCTGGGAGCTGCTGGGGGAGCGGGCAGGAAGGCATCACTGGGGAGCGGGCTAGGGCATCTGGGGTCTGGTGGGTGCACGGTGGTTCTGTAATCATGTTTGTACGTTCCTCTATCCATGTCATTGTTGTTGTTTTTCCTGTTCCCTTTGCTGATCTGTTAAACTGCCTTTGTCTTAACCCATGAGTTTTGCCTTTTTCTTCCGATTCTCCCCATGGCAGTGGGGGTGGGTTGAGAGAGCAGCTGCGTGGTTCTTTGATGCCGTCTGAGGCTAAACCACGACACTATGTATGTGTTGCAAGTAAGGGGTTTCCTGGAGGAAGAAATTCTTTGTTCCTCTCTGTATTCATTTTTTTTATTAAGAAAATCAAGAGAAATTAGAGAATCAAGTTTTGATAGGTTAAAGAATGGCTGCAGATATAATTAAGAAACATGTATGGGTGCAAAGAAAGACCTTCACATTATTTTAGCAAAATCTGTCAGGAGGGAGATAGCTACTTGTGCAAAAGGAGACTCTTCTGAGTGTGACATTCGAATATTCTAGTAATTTACAGAATTGTTAATTGAGTGAATTTAGTATATAATTCCACTTCATAGGAATTTTGTTGGATGCTCAAGATAGGGGAGAAAATAAATATTTTTCACGGGTTTCGATGCTGTTAGGAAACAATTGTCAGATGTTCTGACAACACAGCACAAACACAGTATCAAGGTAGCAATTTTTACTTACATGCATGCACTACATAACTATGTATACCTGGGTAAAAAAAAACATTAGCTATTGCTAGCTTTCGCTAACCCACCTTGAAAAAGAAGGCATCTTATTGATACTTTCATTATATCTTACCTTAACCTTTATATGCCATTAGTTTGTAAAAGGTGGGCCATTTGTTGCATGAAAATGGAAATTATGATAGCACAGTATAAATTTGTATGAAAAAAGGCAATTAAGGTTCCCTGCTCAGAACCTATCTGTGGATAAGAAAGGTCACTTACTTATTGCAGCACCAAATTTACTCAAGACTAGAAACAAAAAAGTGGGATAATTAACAGCTGTCAAAATATAGGGAGTATACCCAGCCCAAGAAAGGGTCTGCCCACGTTCTTGACTGCCATGTAACATTTTTCTGCTTTAGCGTTGTATATTATGCAATCTGGGGAAACCAGACAAACCTTGCCCCTTGTCTGTTCGATCATTGTCCTATGTAGTCTCTTGCTTAAGTGTTTGCAGGATTTTTCCAAAGTAGCAATGTCCTGGATTCTTTAATGCAGTTGAGCTCGCCAAATTAATACTTTTAAGAAATGGGGGGAAAAAGGCGTTTCTAGGAAATTAAATACCTGAATTATTTCAACCTAAATCAGAGACTAAATGAATTGTGCCCTACACCCCACTGACTATTAAAAAATATTTTAAAAAAGGCCTGTGATGACTGGCTCAGATGTGGAGATTTATTATCTACAAGCTTATAATTTCTGCTAGTTTTTCTACTCCCATGTATCGAAATAGCTTATGGCTTCACTATTTCTCCTTATGGAATCAGCTCAGTAGTTAGGCACTATATGCTATCTCTTAAAATGCAGCTTTGTCATCAGCTTTTACATATATAAAGAGATGTATGTGCTTATATTTATATGTACATGATGTCCAAAGGAAAAGAATTGTGGTAAAACCAAGAAATGTGTGTGTATGGTGTGAGAATATCAAGTTGGTGATAGTGGGTCAGACAAAAAAATCATTTAGCTTATGACCTCTCTGAGAGTGCCAGGCTAGAGAATGAGAACTATGTAACAGTATAATGAAATGTTCCCAGGATATTCTCCATTTTAAACCATTGTGTGGTATGGGAATCCGTTAGCCCACAGACAGTGTCTTTGCACATAATAGAAAGATTTCCTTTTGATTGGTTTGAACCTGCTACCTAGGGTGAACCTAGGGGGCATCTGATTTCTTATCTTGGAAGAAACAGTGAATAAGCAATCCTTTGTTACTCCCTTCCTCATTCATAATTTTTTAGATCTCTGTTATATCTTCTAATCACCTCCTCCTATGCTGGAGAGTTTTAGTTTTAATTGTTTCCTGTGTGAAAACAGCTGCGTAACTTTACTCATCCTTGGTGTCCTGCTCTGAACTTTTTCCAGTTCCACAGTGTTTTCTGAGATTGGGCAGTCCATTGTTTCTGAATTCCCAATAGATAAGGGAAGTATCTAAATATGATTTTTCTCTCCTCCCCTGATTTATTTCTAAAGTTTTATTCCTTTAAACTGAAAGTAGCTATGAAGCTTTCGGGTGGCTAGTCAACACACTTAATTTGCTAATTTCTTCTGACAGTGTCAGAAGGTGACAACACTGATATAATAGTGTTTATACGTGTCCTTTAATGCCATCTGAAGTCAAAATGTAAGACTGAAGTCAAAGGGACTGTGGCTTAATATAGCTTTGAAATAGATTAATTGATTTTAGCTCTCATGAAACTATTTAGTACGTAATTCTCTTATTTTATTAATTTTTTTTGTTCTTTTAAATTTTATCACATGAAATTGAGTTCTCTTAGCTTGATAATTGTAGGTTAAAAGTATTAGATTCTGTCACTTGGAAAAAATCTTCTTTCTAGCTATTTTGTGACCTATGTCATAAATATAAGAATTTATACAAAACACACTTTTAGTGAAAGATCATTTATATTTCAAAAATTCAGGTAATAAAACCATAACCAAAGAAAATGGGTATTGATTTCTTTAAATAAGGGGATGATAGTTTATGTAATATCTTCAACCTGGGAAATGAAGGATTAGATGAATTAATAAATTTGGAGTGTTGATATGAACTGTGAGCAAAAGGCATACGTTCCTACTTCAGTTAATAATTTGAAGTGCAACTGTTTCTAGGGAAAACATTGGAAGACACACATTTCTAGGTAGACAAATGATCCAGTGATTTGTATATGTTCCTTTTAGTAGGATGCCTAGGCTATTTTCTCCTTCACACTTTCCTTAATCACTGTGTATGAAGTGCAGACAGAAGAAAGAGGGAGAAGCTTCTTATTTTCTCCCACTTAGAACTCTGAAGTCCTGTTTTTTATCCTTATATGGAGCAGGAAAATACTTTAAAACATCTATCATGTAGAGGAAGTTAAAAACAAACAAACAAACAAACAAGAAAACCTACAGATTTTTTTTCCTACAGAACTTTTCCAAAGTGGAAAGAAGACACCTACAGGAGTGTTCACTAATTTGTGTATTTGTTTAGAAATAAACACAAGCTTAAAAAAAGAACATAACATGGCATTCATGGTGCTTTACAAGAAATAACACTTCAAATTTACTGTTGACCATCACTTATTTGAAATTTTTCATAAAGTCTTTGAAAAGGCAAAACACTCATTTCGACAAAGCAGAAAAAGTTATTGGCTGATATCATTGAGAGAGGCAGGAAAGATGTAATGACCAAAGGGTAAAGGACACATTACTAGTTGTTCCCCCTCATCCCAGGTGAGCAATAATCAGTTGGGTAAAAGTATATAGGAATGTATTTTTTTTTTTCTATTTCTGCTCACATGGTTGAAAACATGACATAAACGTGGAAACACTTTTAATCTTAACAGCGTTTGACTTATCAGCTCAAGGACCAGAATTCAGATGCATTTACTAATTCTGTTTGTCACAGGATTAGGTTTCCACACTTACTTTAACTAAAGCATTTCATATTTAACTCATCTTTCCATAAATTGTCTGCTCAGAAGCAGAGTCATAGAAAAGTCAGCAGAATTTTTTAACACTTGAAAATCTCATCCAACCATGAAATCAAAGACTGGACTGTATCTTATGTGCTTTCAATATTTAACTTCTTATTTTAACCTTCTTCACTGTTGTTCTATAGTTATGCTTTGGTATCCTTCCATTTTCAAAAGAACTCTAAATTCTATTTTCATAAAAAAGATTATTTTCTTCACATTTTCATCTTAATGAATATGCATAAATTTGTACATGCTCATATATTCCTAGCTGTATCACATTTAAAATATTAATTTCAATTTTATGATCTATTTTTGTATGCCAAGATAGTTTGCTGTGGTTTTCCACAATGTTTGTACTTCTTTGCCAATGGATTATATGTTTATATCATTCTTATTTCAGCAGGAGGATTCTTCCTTATTTTTTTAAAAAGTCTTGCAATGGCATAGAGCCAATAGAATATCTTGTATGACACATCTCAAGTCTGTAATTGATACAGAGAACTTCGTAGTTCAGTTTATAAATATATCAAACATCACAATAGTCCCAGCATTTTGTAAACAACCTCCAGATTGAAATATATCTCCCTATAGTAACTATGGAATAATGTGAAATGACAAATCTTTTGAGACTGTGGGAATTTCAGAGGACAGAAGCATAGAGATGAATTTGCAGGTATTGTAAAATACATAGGTGGCTTCACTATATTAGAGTCATAGAATCATAGAATATCTCAAGTTGGAAGGGACCCATAAGGATCATCGAGTCCAACTCCCTGCTTCTCACAGGACTATCTAAAACTAAACCATATGACTAAGAGCGTTGTCTTAGACAACACTCCTTGAACTCTTGAACTCTGACAGGCTTGGTGCTATGACAACTTTCCTGGGGAGCCTGTTCCAGTGACCAACCACTCTCTCAGTGAAGAATCTTTTCCTAATGTCCAATCTGAACATCCCCTGATGCAGCTTTGTTCCATTTCCTTGTGTCCTATCGCTGGTCACCAGAGAGAGGAGATAAGCATTTCCCCCTCTGCTGCCCTCCTTAAGGAAGTTGTAGACTGTGTTGAGGTCACCCCTCATTGTTCTCTTCTGCAGGCTGAACAAATCAAGTGACCTGACTGCTCCTCATAAGTCTTGCCCTCAAGACCTTTCACTATCTTTGTTGCCCTTCTCTGGATACTCTCATAGTTTGATGTCCTTATATTGAGGTGCCTAAAACTGCTTATAGTACTCAAGGTGGGGCCACACCAGTGCAGTGGTGACTGGGACAATCACTGCCCTTGACCAGCTAGCTGTGCTGTGCTTGATGCACCCCAGGACACGGTTGGCCCATTTGGCTGCCAGGGCACACTGCTGACTCATAGACAACTTGCCATCAACCCAAAACCCCAGATCTCTTTCTGTCAGGCTGTTCTGCAGCCACCCCAGGTGGAGAATCTGGCACTTAACTCGTGTTAAATTTCATATGGCTGGTGGTTGTCCAGCTCTCAAGTCTACCCAGATCTCCCTGTAAAGCCTCTTTACCCTGAGCTCCTCCTAATTTAGTATCATCAGCAAACTTAATGTACAGTTGATTACTGCATCCAGATCATTTATAAAAACATAAAAGAACACTGGCCCTTAAATTGAGCCCTGGGGAACCCCACTGGTGACTGGCTGCCAGACTGATGTAACCCCATTTACTATAACACTGTCAGCCAATTGTTCACCCAACATATTATGGACTTGTCTAGCTGTATGTTGTTGCTAGTCATTTATTTATTGGAGTTCTTAGGACAGCAGAAAGGGATAATGTTTTTCAGTGTAAATATTTACATTAGTTCAAGAGTACTCACTACACAATGGCTTCCAAGTTTCAAAAGGAATGTAGTGGGGTTTGCAAAGAAAGACTCCTGTGTTTTATCAGAAAAATTGTCATTTTTACTTTTAGAGCCTCTAAATTTTGTATGCAAATTCCAAGATTAGCTGCTTTGGTTAATTTTCAGAACTGCTGTTTTTTAAATATCCTTGGATTTTTTTTTTTTGGTTTTAGAAACTGCACACAGTTCTAAAGAAAACCTTGTTTTGCACACTTAATTTCTGATAAACAGTCACCTTATGGCTACAAAATAGATCACTTAAATTTTAACTTTTATAGGACAGCACTTTTAAACAGAAATACCCCTGAAGTTTTTAGGGTATGTTTTTTTGTTTTGTTTTGTTTCAGTTGAGTCTCCACCATAAAATGAGGAACACATTAGTATCTTCTCATTCAGGTTGCTTCCTTCAAGCAAGAAAAATCTGAAGGAAAAAATTTCACATTTTGAAGGAAAACTTTTTCACTTTACTATTACTCTTCCTGTGAATAAGCAGAAGACTTGTATTTCCTGAATTGTCCAGCATGTTTCCTGAAGGTTTTACTGAGAAAAGGATCAGAAAAAATTACTTTCATAAATGATGTGCTTGTATCATTACATGCATTGTAATTGCTAACCCATAATAAAGTACAAAGCATTAAAATGGCAATGATTATTTGACAATCATTATCACAGATATCAGTGATCCACTGTAACTAAAACTCTGGATATTTTACATACTGCTGTGTGCAAATGGTTGGCAAATGTCCTTTTAATGGCAACCCACTGTATTTTGTGATTAGTATTTCTCCTTTTCTGACCATTTTGTCTGCTCTTCTCTCCTGCTTTATTTTGCTCCAGACATGATATAGAGGAAAAGAGAATTAAAATTATTTGTTCTCATTTCATACTGTTCCATCACTATGTGGATATCGTCTGTGAGAAGAAGCCCTTCTCATAATAATATGACTACTGTGGTGACTAGAGGAATAAAACATAACATTGTTTTAACATTGTTATCATCTCTAAGTTAACTTAAGTTGATGAGTTCCTGACAGATCTGCTGACTTTTCTCAATGCCATTTACAAGGATGATTCAATTACATCTATTGTGTAAGTGTTTCCTCCAGAGGAGATGAAAATAGCCTTCCAGGTTTCTGACCAGATCATTCTAAAAGAAGATTGTTCATCCTAGCATACAATCAAACAACTGCCTGAGCAGATTTTCCTGGCGTAGATGATGTTTTTTTTTCTTTCAAACTTTTATTCACTAATTAATTTTGGAATTAAATCAGTGTTCAATTTATGATGCACCTTAAAGGCTCTTGTTGGAGGTCAGCTTTTTTTTTAAAAAGAGCTACAGAGAATGTCAGTTTGTTGTTAGAGTGATTGCTTGTTTCCAAAGGTATGCAAGAAGTTATTCAAGATATAATTAAATTCGTTTCAATAATGGAGAATGTAGTCCACTTTTTAGACCCAATGACATTCAGAGGGATCTCAACACGCTGGAGAAATGGACTAACAGGAGTCTTACGAAGTTCAATGAAGGGAAATGCCAAGTCCTGCACTAGGGACAAATAACCCTAGATGCCAATACACATTGGAGGCTGACTGTCTGGAAAGTTGCTCAAAAGCAGCTTTGTCGAGAAGGACCTTAGGGTACTGATAACAAGCTGACCATGAGTGACTGATGTGCCCCTGTGGCAAAGAAGGCCAACAGCATCCTGGACTGTGTTAGAAAGACAGTCATGAGTAGATCAAAGGAGGTGATCCTTCCCCTCTATTCAGCACTGGTGAAGCCACATCTAGACTGCTTTGTCCATCTTTGGTGTCTTCAGTACAAGAGAGACATGGAGCTACTGGAGCAAGACCAGCACAAGGTCACAAAGTGAGTGAGTATGAGAGACCTAGAATCATTTAGTCTGGAGAAGAAAAGGCTCAGGCGGATCTTGTCAGAGTGTATAAATATCTGTTGGGATTAAGCAAAGAAGATGGAGCCAGGTTCTTTTGGTGTTATCCAGCAGCAGTACAGTAGGCAATGGGCACAAAATGAAAGACAGGACATTCTACTTAAACATAAGAAAAAGCATTTTACTTTCAGAACGGCCAGACACTCAAACAGATTGCATAGAGGGGTGATGGAATCTCCATCCTTGAAGATATTCAAAACCCAACTGGACAGAGCCCTGAACATGCTGCCCTAAATGGCCATCCTTTGAACTGGGGTAGGAGGGGCAAAACTAGACAATCTCCAGAGATGCTTTCCCACCTCAACTGTTTTGTGATTGTGTAATTCAGTTATGACAAGAAGGACCTCTACCTTTAGATAGGTGTTTTTGGTCTAAGGACAGAGTATATGAAAGATAAACTGGAACCACAGAGGTACATTAATATAACTCATCTCAGTTCATCACCTGTTGTAGCCAGAGAGAAGCAGAGAAACAGCAGTGTGGATGGGAATTTGCAAGATTAGCAAGTCTGAACTATGAACACAAACTTCATATGGAATGTACAGATTGTGAGCATCTGGCCAATTTGTCAGTGGGGAGCTATCAGTCCTCATTAAGGGAAGAAAAAGGATACCTGTCAATGAAATATTCCACAGGGAAAAAAACTAGACAAGGAAAACAGTATCATATTGAAAAGACAAGGTAAAGAAAAGTTGAATCCAAAAAGAACCATCAAGGGAGTGGCATCATCAAACTAATGGACCAGAAATATGACTACAGTAGCTATATGTATCTGTATGAAAGCCCAAATCACTTCTAATAACCTTTTAAATCTTTCTCAGAAAACCTCATTACCTATAATTCTACCTTTCTCCTTCCGTCTCTTTTACATTTTTTTCTTCTGTTTTTCTATTTATTCTTTTTTTCTAACTAGGACTAGTTACACTATTGAATTCCTGCCTACACAGATGTTACTTCTCTTTCTAATTTTCTCTTGCAAAATTCTAGTGTAAATAGGAAAACTTGTCTGAATTATTTCTGAGGTCTGCAGTTTTACTGAATTTTAACCTCCTTTAGTTTTGATATTCACTGTTTTTATTTTTTTGTTTATATTCTAGCTGTTCTTTTAGATTTAAAAGTTATTTTTAGATGCAGCACAAATGTGTTTCCATATTCACAGCTTCACTTGAATGTAAATCATTGGAAGTGTTTAAAAGTGCCTCCTCCCTGAATAAATAGGGAATTATTAACAAATGTTTTAGGAAGTCAAACAGTGATTATTCCCATAAAAGGGAAACAAGTTTTGGAGCAGATTTTTAAAAATGCATTCTGTTTAGAGCTATAAATGACCATGAGTAGAAGAATCTGTATATACCTCTGTAGAGCTTCCTTATTTTTCAGCTGTGCACTTCATTTGAAATTATTGTGAAAAACAAGTTAACGCCTATGTACTGATGTATATTTATAGACTGTAAGTGAATGACCACTCAATCCTAAATTTAGTCTTACTAAGCCATGCTTCTGGATGATACAACAGTATTTTGAACTTTTCTCAAATCTTTTGAATTTTTCAACATCATTTTTTGAAATCACAGAGGCAGAACAGGGTATGGTGGTCCTGTATTGGTCTTCCAGAATGCTAATGGAAGAGAGTTTATTTCTCTTCATGATTTTTGAGCAATATTCCCTTGATGGTCTTTAGTTAGAGAATTAGTGTGAAAGCTCTTGTAGAACAGATGATTATGACTTCTCTGTGTCAGTGTTGCAAAATATGATCTTTAAGTTTGCGAGGTTAAATTTTGAACACAAACTATGCAAATTCTTCTAATGCTTATGACACTGTATTTGTCATTATTACAATGCATTAAAATGTTCATTCAAAAAAGCCCACATTACTGAGCAGACAAGAAGATTTCTCTCCGAGTAGTTCCTATGACAATTTATTCATCTTTCATGCTTTTCACAAATTTTGCCAACATATTTATTCCTGATGGATATGGAATTGCCTGCATTAAGTCCCTGAGGTATCAGTCTCTTATAAAGGTTCAGTTAACAATTTTGTTAGTAATTAAAAAAAACTCAGTGTGATATATGTAATATTGATTCATTTTCTATCATATGCAGAAATGTGTTTATGTACAATGCCTTATTAGAAATCTGTTATTCCAACATATTTTATATCAACCAAATTTGATTTTTTTTAAATAAAAGCCAGAAAGCTATTCTTATGGCCTATTTTCAAACGCATTATTTTACTTTTGATTAATTTCCTTGCCATTGTTTACTCTTTCCTGATTTTGCCCTATATCAGCTGTTTTTATGGATAGCACTGGTATGAAAGTAACTGGTCCATCCATATCTGAATCTGCCTGTCTATCCTTTCTATTACTTTTAGTTTTCCGCATTAGTCCAGTTACCTGTTCTTAGTACCACACATCATCTTATTTGCTGATAAAAATTCCTTGAAAATAAAGACTGTTACCAGATAAGGTCTATTTTTTCAGATGTTTCCAAGATGAAAGCAAGAATGCTTATAATCAGACCACTGCACCTTTAACATTTTGATCAGATGGCCTGAAAAGCAGTGCCTGTATTGTTACATTTTTTAATATAGAAAAGCTGTCATCAGAAAAGGTTGTGAAATTTATCAATGATCTTCTGTCTTTGATCTTCTCATCTCTTCTGGATAGGGAGGCATAAACATTATCCCCTTGTCTCCTTACATGTCATGAAAATTACCTCTCATTGTGTTTTCTTTCTCGAGAAAATGAGCGGACAGAACTGCTAATGTATTCTGTACATTTGGTCACATACTTCAACCTTTTGCCTACTCTTAATTTTGGTCACATCATGATTTTTTTGTCTCCTTTGCACTTCCCATCATTAGTTTTGTTGTAAAATAGGAATTGGATGCCCACTCAGTGTCCTGGTTTGAGGTAAAACAGAACCAACTTTCTGTTCAGTAATTTTATTTCTTAGCTAGCCCTCTTCTAACTCTCTGAAATTAACAGCATGTTGTGTCTGAAGCGGTTCGTTCAGAGTGATAAGACAGTTTGTGCCAAGGAATGGTATGCAGAGAAGCTCTTGATTATACTTACTGCTATAACAACCAAGGTCAGCTAATTCCGTTATTTGCCCCGTTAGAGGGTCGGAAGCAGAAGAGCGTAGAGGGGTCCCACATGCAGGGAGGAGCTGACAGGACAGATGCCAAAATTGACCAACAGGGGTTTTTCATCCCATCTGCCCCATGCTCAGTATAAAAGTGGAGGGATCAAAGGGTCAACTCTCTTCCTTCAATGGCTGACGTCCGAGGAGGACCCTGTCTGTTCATCTGCCTTTTATCCCAATCGGTGTGTTCCTGACTCCAACTCTGGAACCCGGTTCCCACCCGTCGCTGAGTTCAACCTGGGACTTCCCCAGTGCCTGCCAGTAACATCATCCTGGGAGCTTAATACAGTTTTATATATACTATTTGTATTTCATTATTTGCCTTTTTATTTTTTTAATTAATATTTCATTAAAGTAGTTTAGTTTCTTCTAAACTTGTAAATCTCTCTTCATCTCTCCTCCTCCTCTCCGTGCACGAGAGGCTGCAGGGGACCATCTGTCGCAAGCCATTGGCCGATTTGGCCAAAACCATGACACTCAGTCAAAACAGAAAACACTAGTTCTTAATACATTGTAGTGCATCTATGACTTTTAACTATATATCTATGCTTTAACTAACATCATCCTCTTCCTGAAATGTGCTATGAACTAAAATTTTCATACCTCATTCGTCTGACAAAGATGATGATGACATATGACAAGATTATATTTTAATATGAATAGGTAATTTAATAAATTAGGTGTTTTGTCCTTGTATGTACTTTTCATTTTCATGCTAAACTGGCAATTCCACTAAAACCAGCTGGAATTCCTTGGAAGAAAAGTAATATTACAGGTACATGTTCTTGCCTATTTGTTTGGAATAAAGGATGATTGCCTTGTTCTACTGCTGTTACAAAACCTATATTAGGTACAACATGGAACACATCCCTTGAAGTGTGCAGTTTGAAATATTCTCAATATCTGAACTTTCACTGCTCAGCTAAAATAGAGGATATGCATTAGGAAAATGTTTTATCAAATTGTTTCCATCAGATTGTTTAGAGAGAAACAAGAGTTGATGGTATTCAGCCTGTAGAAGAGAAGGCTCTGGGTAGACTTTATAGCAGCCTTCCAGTACTTAAAGGGGGCCTACAAGAAAGCTGGAGAGGGACTTTTTACAAGGGCATGTAGTAACAGGACAAGGGGTAATGGCTTCAAACAGAAAGAGGGTAGATTTAGATTAGATATTAGGAAGAAATTTTTCACTCTCAGGGTGGTGAGGGACTGGAACAGGTTCCCCAGGGAAGTTGTGGATGCCCCAACCCTGGAAGTGTTCAAAGCTAGGTTGGATGGGGCTTTGAGCAGCCTGGTCTCTTGGGAGGTGTCCCTGCCCATGGCAAGGGGGTTGGAACTAGATGATCTCTAAGGTCCCTTCCAACTCTAACCATTCTACAGTTCTATGATAAGATCTGATAGTTGGCTATTGACTATATTTGTCCATGGCACTATAGCATATCTATAAATGTAGAGCTCCTTTATTAGACATTGCTTTGCCAGTCTTTTTTTTTTTTAGGGTTTCATCATATATCCAACATTATTTTTATTAGTACTGATAAGAAATTTTACAATTGTCCAATAATATATATTTTCATACTTTGAGGAACATACATGTGGTGTTATTATAGTATAAAGTAATTTATCAAATGTTAATTATCATTTTCTAAAAAACATTAGACTCAAACCTTTGTCTTATCGGAATAAATATTTGTGTCTTAAGACACTGAAGTGCAAACCCCACACTTTTTCAGTAAGACTACAGCTGAGTAAAATGTAAAAGCAGTATACGTGTTACTTTTGTCTATTAAAATGTGAAATAAGGAGTGAAATAGCAAGCTCTTCTCTTTGGTGTTGCACAAGTCTGTTACTGAAATGCATCAGTTCATGCTTAATCATATAGCTAGCAAAATTATCAAGCAGTATCAGCCATTGGATAGTTAAAGGAGACATGCTTGTGTCTGCCATGAAGGAAGAGTAATAATAAAGGAACACAAGTAACTCTGGATTTAGCTGAGCTATATCCAGAAGTTGCTGTAAAAAAAAAAAAAAAACAAACCAAAAAAAACCCACAACAACCAAAAAACCCTAAAAAATCTGTCCCCAGGTATGGATAAACATATGATTGAGAGAAATAGTAAGTTGCAGGTTGTTGGGTTAAGTATGATAAGCGTTGCCAGATGTCACATTTGTGTTATAAACAAGCTTCTACTTTGGCACATGGATTGTAGTCTGTTCTCTCTTGAACCTTAGTGGTCATTACAGAATTCTTATTTTTTGGTAACAGAACCCTCCTTAGAAAAATATGGGTACACAAATATGCGTACTGTCATGTTTACTTAGGACCTGAGCTTGCACTAAACACTGGACTCCCAGGCCATCCATGCTATCCATGTTAGCTCAGATGTGTAGTAGGCTCAGACTAGTCTGAGCTCCAGTTATCTTTTATGGTCTTGTTCCTTATTATCCATAATGAGGATGAGGAAAAATTAACTTAGACATAGCTAGCAGAACCAGTGTAGAAATAGGTAATGTGTTATCTTGAATTGTACTTATATCTCTTCAATCTTGTCCTAATTCTAACCCCTCACTTCCTAGATATCATCATATTTTTAAACTTTTTTCCTCCTGATGCTGAAAGTCATTTCACTTCCCCAGTATAGTAACAGAAAAGATCGACCATATCTATTCAGTGCAAAATGTTCTCTAAACTGTGTTTCAAATTAACACACTATTTCATCTCTCTAGTCAACTGAGAGTACCAGATTTTTGGAGAAGGATGACTTACTGGTAGTACAGCTGTGTCTAAGGAATTTTTTGTTTAGGTTAGAGATTTTGTTTAGGTTTTTAATTCCAGTGAAGCTATTTTCTACAATGTTATCCAGTTTCTTTCTTCATTTCACTTTTATTACATGCCATCTTGTACTTTCATCATTGCTGTTTGTTTTCTTCAAACCAGCCACTTTTTTTTTATTTGTTCTCCTATGTTGAAATTGCTTTGAAACATCAAGACTTTAAGTTTTTTCTTGCAATCTCATTGTTATTTGGCTTGATTTCTCTGTATGCCTCAAAGCTCCATATTTGTCTTGTTTATCTGAAGTAAACTCTTTTAACAGTTGATCTCACACCTGGACATGATTTTTGATAATAGATGGTAGATATTGAACTATAACACATTTACTATTAAACTATAACACGTTTGCTTTTAAATTAAATGTTGCCTAGCTGCACGCCTGTTTGCCAAGCTTTGATTTTGATAAACAATTCGAGTGGAGGTTCTGTTGATGAAGACTGATGCAAACAGTACAAGTTAGTCGTGTTACTCCAACTTTAATAATTGCCATTTATTTACTGTGTTGGAAGGATGGGTTAGGTCCAAAGTATAAATAGTTGCTAATTTGAGTTTTATACAATCCATTTTGACTAGCATGAATTGAACCAAGTAATCTGTTGCTTGTAACGTGGGGTTTTTTTGTGTAAAATAATGATTTCCATAAAGATATATTATTTTTTACAGAATATGTCAATCATTTATTTTATTTAATAGCAAAATGAATTTAGACCACCACTTCGACTAAGGGAAGAGAAGGAAGTACTCATAGAAAAATTAGGTAGAGTATCTTCAACAAATTTCTTATTTAATCCTTCTTCTGTAATTTTTGTCATCTCTTTTGTTTCTATCCTGTAGGCAAGACCTAAGAAAAAGGGGATGGGAAAACATTTCACAATATAAGTTAGAAGTTTCTTTCTTGAATTAATGAAAAAACTGTTAAAACCCATAATTAAGAGGCAAAGGCTCAGCAGCATTATATTTTAATGCTTTGTTCTAAAGTGCTGAGGCATTGCTGACCAGATTGGCTTGGGTTGTAGCTAAGACTTGCATGGATCTAGTGGAAATTTTAGTTTTAATTCATCTGTTGTTGGTATTCACTTCTTGCTTCCCATCATGATAATGCTGGTCTCCAGGGGGAACTTGCAAAGGTGATGTTAAGTTCACAGAGAGGGTTGTCAAGATGCGTAGTGAAGAAATGTCAGTGAGGCTTAAGTAGTAAATTAATCGTTTAATCCAACAGCTCCTGTCCTCATTAGAAGGAAAACTAGCTTTGCTTTTTACATCTTGAGGTTAAAAAGAGAAATTGTTCCATGGTTGCTGAAACTTTCTGAAGGAGACTTGCTAATAAGTTTGGGGTTTTTTGATCAAGCTTATGTGTTGTGCATATCAAATGGAAAAGCTGAGTTCTGTGCTGAAATTTTTGTGCATGAAAAGCCACTAAATCTCATACTCTCTTTTTATCATTCACCTTTAGCCTTTGAAACATCGTGTTTCACCTCAGGCAATCTAGCTCACCTCTTTACTGGAAAACCACACCTAGTGAAAGATGTGGTGCAAAAGGGAACGTAGAGCACAGGCATCCACAAAAACTGATGAAGCTCAACAGAAATACAGGGAGAAAAGGGGAGATGAAAAGCAAATGAATCATACAGCAGTTAAATAATGAGGAAAAGAAGTCAGTGAGAGAGAGAGGAGTGACTTAAGATAAAGAGAAATGAAGGAATATTTGGAAAGGGAAGGAAGTGAAGGAGCCTCCCTATTGAGGAAGTAACAAAGAAATAACCAAGCAGCATATTCTCTATTCCTTAAATTTTATGCCAAATATAAATGTAATGCTATCTGTTATGTTGTATTAGAGATAAATAATAAAAAAAAATAAAACCAATAATATACTTGTAAGTTTTGCTTTAAATCAAATGGATTAAGAATACTGAGTAAGAGATAAATGCACAGAAAGATTTATTGCATTGTATAGAATACTGACTAGCTTGTTTCTAACATATTGCATTGTAAACTCGTACTCTGCTCAAAACGTTCACATCTAAATTGTGTCTTTTGTTTTTTAATTCAAATCTGATTCTTAACTCTTTATTTCCATAAGTGTTTTGGCTACAGCCAATTGTAGATAGGGCCAACATGATTAAAAGCTAGATATGTACCTCAGTCCAGCTTTGGATCTCATTACAGGCTATAAAAGCACAGGACCAGTCTGATCATAGTTTGCTGTATAAATTTTCATTTACTATGCCATTCTAATTTCCACTTTATGATTGTCAGGGGTTTTTTTTCAGCACAAGAAAATTTGGAGTGGTTTTGTTTGTTTTTACAGTAATCTTCATGTACTATTTTTATAGGACAGTTTATTTCAGAATTATTTACAGTAAATGTCCTTAGGAATAGGAATATACTTTTTTGTGGTCTTATGAGATCTAAGTTTTAGATCTCAATTCTAAACCTAAATTCCATTACATTTTAGGTCTCAGCTCCATTGCCTTCAGTTGTATCTGCAATAATTTGCAATCCCTTCCTTTACAGTACACAGTGAAAAAGTCATTATGTAAAGTTTGGTTTAAGTGACTGTTGTGGTTTGATGAACCCACAGCAAGTTATTGTCATTTAGACAATTATTCTGTCACCTGATGACCCCTACCCACCTGGGAAGGGGAACTGGGAAAAAACAAGGAAACCTGAGGGCTGAAATATAAAGAGATTTAATAGAATAAAACTAAATAATTAACATTAATAATACCAAAGAACCAGTATTGATCCTGATACCAATATAAAATATACAAGGGTTATATTCAGCCAATTCTGTCAGCAGGAAGCTGTGCACTCCCAGCAGTGGACAGCAAATGTCGGACACTGTGAGCGCTGCAGCTTCAGGTGGCCAGCTTGGGTCAAGTGATCTAGCATTGGGACAAGAAGTTCTCAGGATCGTAGCCAGGATAGAAGAGAGAGAACTCCTCGGCAAACTTCTCAATTTATACTGAATGTGACTTTCATGGTGTGAAATAATCCTGTTGGCCAGCTTGGGTCAAGTGCTTGGGTCTCGCTCCTCCTCATCCCTGCACCTGGCGAGCTTGAAAACACTGAGACCTTGAAATCCACATATCATAGCTGGCTATAAAGTAAATATTTTTACAAATTCAGACACCAGAGTCTTCTAAAAATGCACTTTGCTCTCACATTAGAAGAGACATAACTGAAAAGCAAAAACATTGAATAAGAAATTAATCCTGTGTCGCTCAAATCAAAACAGTGACTAGCCCTGTTTTTCATAAAAATTGCCTTGAGAGGAACAGATGACTTTCAAATCTTATGCATGTTAACAAGGATGTCAACCTTTCCCTTCCTGCTGCTCCCACAATGGGATGTGACTGTTTGCCTGGACACAGTGAAGAACATCACTGAGCATCGTCCTGAACTACAGCCACCTAGATTATCAAATATACCAAGCTGTGCTTTTCAGAGAAATACTGACAGAGGTAAATGTAATCTTTCAGTCTTTTTTTTTATTAAGTCCCAGGCATTATTTTAGAGACTTCCATGATTATTTTTCTTTTACTATGTAAGACTCTATAGCACTGGTTTGAAAATAGGAAAGTTTTCTTTTTTTTAAATAAATCCTTTAGTCAAATCTTGTAGCTATGTTTTTTGCAGATTAGCTTTTGATTCTCATTTCCCATGCTGGTTATTTTTGTTTTGTTGTTGAGGTTTGGGGTTTTTTTTCCTTTTAGAGAGCAAAGATTTTACCAGCAATTAAATGTAAACTTAAAATCAACTTTTCAATAAAAATACTAACTTTTAGTTAAATCTGTTGATTTTTCTTTTCCTTCTTGTTCTATTTTGACCCCTGATATTAACTTATGACACCTCTTCTGTTAACCATAATAATCATTTATTACAGTGGGGAAATCTCTTCTACACAAAAAAATAGTATCGCATTTTTATTGATATGCAGTGTTGCATGCTTGCTGGAGAAAATAAAGAAAATCAGGTTGTTGGGGTTTTTTTTCCTTTTAGTGTTCTCCCCTTACCAATATTTAAGACCTAATAAGACAATCAGGACATTAGATAACAAATTAACTAATATGAATGTGGACTGATGTCAGTTAATGCAGCATGATAATGTCTGGCATATTCAGAAGTTCCTTCAGAGTGTATGAGGGAAAACTGTATGGAAAAACTGTTTATTTTATTTTCTCAGCATCTGAGAGCAGTTCAGCTCAGTGGGTCTCTTTTTTTTTTATTTCTTCTGGGTTTCGGACTATACTATTACAAGAAATATATCTAGAAAAATAGGCAACTGTGGGTATGACTTCCATTAAGACATCACCAACAGTGGGATAAAAAAAGAGAAGGATATAAATATAGAAGAGATTAATGCATAATTATCAAAATTCTTTTAAAAACACTAGATGAATCAAAGAAAATTCTTGAGCTTAAGCTGCAATAGCAGAGGGAAAATAATTGCTTGACTTCTACAGATGATTTTTTTGTATATCTAATCAAAATATTTAATAAACTTTGCTACTGGTAATATTTATATATTATAGACTGGTATCTGTGTGTGGAGATTTGGAGAACTGATTTCTTTTTCAAGACTTTTAGTATAATTTTTCTGTCCTGGAAATTTCTCACTATCTATTCTTAAAATACTTAACATATGATTTCAGATATGAATTTACTTAAAATTTTGATGATAAAGAACAAAAAAGGCAGTTTATATAAAAAAAGCTCTGTGATAAAAACCTTCCTCATATAAAGTTTTACTCATGAGAAGTTAGTTAGAATCATACTTAAGGTGAATAGAATTAGAACAATTACATGAGGGTTTTTTTGAAACTCATTAAAATGTACTTTTTGATATGTTTTAACAGATAGCACTCATCTTCAATACTTTGCACCAAGGTAAGGGAAAGCTAATACATACTTAATATTTTAGATACATACTAACTTACAAAACTATGTTCCAATATCTTTTTAGTTTTCATCATGCAATCAGATGCTTAGCTGCATCTTCACATTTTTAAAGTAAAATAAATGCTGCACTATGTTTTTATTTCTATATCATCTTTTTTTTTATAAAAAAAAAGGTAGTAAATTAGTCATTGGCAATATAAAATTAACAAAGAAACTTTTATAATTCATCTGTGAGTCATCAGAAATAGGATCATATCTGTTAAAGTCAGAATTTTTTCTTTTATTTTTTAAAGTTTCCTAAAAAACCTTTAAAATTAAGTACATTCAGCTGTTTGAAGGTTTCTGAGTAAATTGGGACTAGTCTTTTGCCCTGAGCTTTCCAGAATAAATCGAATGGTTGTTCAATATTCACTGATGTTACAGGGACAAATAGTGAACATAACTCAGGCCACAGATTTTGGTAAAAGACTGCTCTTTTTCTGCCCAGTAATAAAGTACATTCATCAGTATTATATTTTGCAAGAGTGATTTTTAATTACCTCAGTGCTTTCAACCAAAAGATGTTGTTTGTAGGGTTCTTTTTTCTTTTTAGTTTATGTTCCTATATAGAATTCAAAATTTGCAGTTGTGTAACAACCATTGATTCCTTAAAAAAAAAAAGCCTGTAGAAATGCTTCTCTTATTTTTGCTTTGCTGTATATTTCAAGTGTATGTGGGGGATTCACTTGTATTTTCTTTATATATGCATGATCCTAACTATTCAATGCTAAATCAATGACTATGTGAATAAGAGAAAAACTATGCTGAATGTATGACAAAAGAGGGTGTGTTTTTAATGCTTGCTAAAGGTGAAGCATAAACGTGAAAAAAATATTGTTGATTGATCAACACTTTTCCATGGGAAACACATCTCTATTAAAAATCTTGTCTAGTGAAGACCCTGAACTAAAGTTATTGTAATGCATCAACAACTCTGATTTTAAGAACAGTGTCTGCATTTGTTAATCAAAGCAAAAAAATCAAGTATACTAGCTGCTGATAGTCCTTTCAATTCCTGACTTTCACAGAAAATAAGAATACATTTATTTTTTTCTATATATTTGAACTCAGATTATTGTTTAAAAGTTAAACAGATTTTAAACTCTTGTCTCTTTAGACAAGTGTACAGCTGAGGTACACATTTCCTTGGGAAAAGAAAGAAATCCTTTAATCTGCAGATAAATTAAATGAATCATGTTCTAACACTAGTCATCAAGTGGTCTTGCAGGAATTCAGCTGTGAGATCGGATTTTCTATTCATGTGTTCTAAACATTGTTCTAACTCTGTGTGTTTATTTGCCCTAGCATTTAAGTTGATGTAGATTTTTAGGAATTCTGAATGATTTATTTTATCAGTCCCTTAAATATTACAATATTTGCACCCTCACATTTTAAAACTTTGCCACTTTTCCTTTGCTTGGACCACTGTGGAGCTTTCTTTCTTTATTTCTTTATGCTCTTTCATAAATTTCTTTATGCTCTTTCATGCTTTTATTTTGATATATTTTGGCTATCCATCTTCACAAATTATCATCACACTTTAGTATCCTTCAGTCATGTTCTAGCCATAGTTTACATTACATTCATCTATGCTGCTTTACAGAGGCATTAATAGACATTTTAGAGAATTGTATCTAAATATTGACAACACACAATAAAGAGAACTTTCTTTGAAAGAAAAGAATATACTTTTTTATTAAGATGTTCTGTTGATGTTTCGAAAGGAAAAATAAATGAAGATCCTAGAATTTAAGAAAGTGAAAATAATTAGACTAAGTTCCTTTATGGACAATAAACATCTCTCAGAGTAATCCTTGTTTCCATTTTGTAACTGTAACTGAGTTATTTTAAGGTTCTTTTCTGAGTTTCTAGAAACTAGAAATTTTGTATGGGAAGCAAAGTTAAAGGAAATTACTGATATATTCAGAAATATGCAGGAATGGACTGGGTATTATATACTAGATGATTCCAAACCAAAAATATATACTTGTCCTGAGGCTTCTGTTTTTCTGCCTTTCATTCTTTCTCATCTCTCTTCTTTTCCTGCATTTCTAGTGTCTAGTTGCACACTATTTGTTCTTGTTTTCCACTTTTATCCGTCTCTACCTCATTCCTGTTATATGTATTTTTTTACCTCTTCATGTCCCCAGCTCTCCTGCTCTGTCTTTTGTCTTCATAAGTATTGGCAACTTCATTAATTGTACTGATTTGGAAATGTACAGAGCCTGTGTCTTGGGGAAGAGGAAAGCAAAAAAAACCCCTCAGATATATGCCTTTTACTATTTTAAAATAATTTTTTATATGTTTATGTGTAATGAGACTGCAGTCAATAAGTTCTGTTTTCTTGGTTTCTTAATGATTTAAATCTATTCAAGTATTATTTAGATATCTTTTCTATCTGGAGAAAAACACCTGAGTTTTCTTCCTGAAAAGGTAGGTGTGTGCTTTGCTCTTGAGAAAGTAACACAAATATGGATTACAAAAATGCTAATTACTTCAGTGTAATTGGAACTACTGATTGTAACTAGGCACTTGCAAAGGCCTTGTTTCCTCAGAAGAAAATAAAAGAACATTCTGGCAGTGATTGTTTTAAAGTTATACAGGCTGCTTGTGAGTGTGACTGATATGCCTTTAGTATTGAAATCACGTCAGATTATGCTGTATCTCATAACATTTTCATACCAAAAGCAAACTTTCATAACTGGTGATAAGTAATCTAAAATTATTCAACTACTTTAAAAATACATTTAAAAAATGTTTTAAAAATTAAAAAAAAAACAACACAGGAAAATGTATTTAAGAGCTGTTCATTCATACAGAACAATATTTATGGAGGCTGATCTTATTCTTTTTGAAAGTTGTTGATATAATTTACTTTTCTGTTGTTTTAATAAAAGTAGGTAGAGAGATGCTATGGATCCAAATGGACAAGCATGTAGAATAGGAGGGGAACTGGAATGGTAATTGATACACATTACTGCTAAAATACCAAATATTGTACAGAACATACATAAGCCCACATAATACATCGCTCCTTCTCCAAGATCCAGTACAGAGGCTCCAAGCTGAACATAAGCTTTGTACCAAGGGGAATGAGTTTCTTTTTCGGCATTTTGTGGTGGGCTGACCTTGGCCGGCAGCCAGACCCTACCCAGTCACTCTCTCACTCCCCTCCTGCCCCCAAAGGGACAGGAGAACAAAATAAGATGGAAAAGTTGGCGGGCCAATTACGATCATGGGCAAAACAGACTCAACTAGGGGAAGATTAATTTATTGCTGATTAAAAATAATTTGGATGGTGAGAAACAAAGACAACAACTAAAACACCTTCACACACACACATACACACATGGCCCTTCTTCCTAGGCTCAGCTTCACTCATTCATTCCTGATCCTCTACCTCCTCCCTCCAGGTGGTACAGGGGATGGGGAATGGGGGGGCTGTCACCAGTCCATAACAGCTCCTCTCTGCCACTCCTTCGTCCACACACTTTCCCTGCTCCAGTGTCAGTCCCTCTCACTGACTGCAGTCCTTCATGAACTGCTCCAGCATGCATCCTTTCCTGCAGGGACTATGTGTTTCACTGTGGTCCTCTCCATGGGCTGCAGGGGGACAACCTGCCTTATTGTGGTCTTCTCCACAGGCTGCAGGGAAATCTCTGCTCCTTCCCCTCCTTCTTCACTAACTTTGGTGTCTGCAAGGTTGTTTCTCATGCCTTTTTTTTTTCCCCTCATTCCTCTCAGCTGCTGCACAGTGTATTTTACCCTTTATTAAATGCACTTTCCCAGACGCACCCTACCCATGGCTGAGAGGCTCAGATGTGTCCGCAGTGGGACCTTTTGGAGTCAGCTGGAACTGGCTGTGTCTGACATGGGCATAGCCCCATGTCTCTTCTCACAGAAGCCACCACTTCAGACACCTGCATTACCAAAACCTTGCTACATAAACCCAATGCACATTGATTATACATGCTATTATCTATTTTTGAGGTCATCGCCTGTAGAATATTCCAGCAACTGGGCTCATGAGTCTTGAGTTTTTAATTGTATTGGAGTTTAAGAACTCAGTGTCTTATTCAACCAAATCCTGACTTGTGGTCAACAGCTTTCAAAAGGAGGCCTTCCTAGCTTTCCTTCCTTTAAAGGAAACCATCCTACTGGAGCAGGACACTGGTGTGTTCCAGAAGCCCCCACTGTGTGAGCAATCTAAAGCAAAGGCTTTGGGGATTTATTACTGAGTTCATCTGTTCTGTGATTTCAGACAGTCATGAAAATCAATTAAACACCATAATACTGAGAAACAAGTTGAAGTACTTATCAAAGTGTTCTGTTGCCACAATAGAGCCTAATTGCTCTAATTTTTAACTTTTTTTGTTCTTTCTGAGGAAACAACAGAAGAATATGGGTCCATACAAGTTTGAGGGCAAAATTAAAATATTTTTTTGTTGTTGCATTTTGGATGAACAAATGAAAATATACATTAAAAGACCATGAAAACCACTCATTTGAGATATTGAAAATTACAAATGAATTTTCCTTAGCAGATTTAGTACTGAACATAGGACTATTTCTAAGATGTTTTAAAATTATTTATAATGAATTTATGTTTCCACTGGTTTATACTATTGTTCAGGGAAGTTAAGAACAGAATTTTCTTGTTTATCTGACTTCTAACCATCCTGTCTATGGAGTAGTATAAGTATTTCATTATGCTTATAAATTCAGTGAACAAATATATATGCAGACTGATACACATTCAGAAGTACTCATATGTAAATCAGTTAGAAAACACAATTGATCTAGAACAAAACTGTGTCACCAGTGAGCAAACATAAAATCAATTTGCATGCCACTTTCTCCACTATAGATATTAAATAAAAGAATAAAAATTAAAATCATAAAGAAAAAAAAAATCCCTTTTACTTTATCAAAAGTGCTCAGAACTCTTCTGTTCAGTCTTGCCCTCCCCACCCTCTTGGAGTGAGAACTAGATTTCAGTTGTACTCTGTATATAGCAATACTATTGCAAGTCTTTAATTGTGTTCTGTGTTGCAAAAGGATAAAGTATTCTTAAAGGAGAATAATGAAAAAGGAATGAAAATGGTAGGTATTAACACTAGCAATTATGGATGAATAGAATATTTCTTTCCAGTGTTGTTTCAAGAGACTTTCTTTTACGATGTAAGATGACATCCATTTAGCCCAACTATACCATTAAGAAACTCTTTTTCTGCAAAAAATAACATCATTGGAAGTAGCTAAACTTGTTTTATCACTAATTATTTTTGTTCTATCTGTGAAAATAGCAGTTGTTTCATGTCACTGTTGTACAGAAGGGGGAGGGGAAGAAGAAGCGTTTTCATTCCCAATTTGAGTGAGCGAGGTTCTCTTCAGCATATAAATAGAGGAATCAATTACCTCAGAATCTATATGAAGATAATTTTGTCTTTGTAGATAATGAACTGGTTTTAGTGATGAAACTAAAATGAATCCATTACTAATAATGAGGCTGAGAATGCAATAGAATGATACACCACCTCTTCTGGTAAAGTTGCTACATAAATCATAGGGTAAAAAATAAACAGAGAAAGTCAAGGACATTAAACCAACAGAAAATATACCCTTGTATAATGTAAATGTACAATGGATGGTGCTTTAAAGTTTAAGTTCATATTACTAGCTTCTATTTTTGCAAATAAAATAAATGTTCTGGGCTATAGGATTTAATCTATATTGTAAATTACAGTTACTGAATTTAATATCTTAATAATCAATTATATAAATTAATAGTCTATATTCATGGACAGCTGTTATTAAAATTTCAGCATGGCATGTGCTCTATGGCAAAAAATTATTTGTTCAAAAGTAGATGCTTAACATTTTTAATAAGTTGGTAGTGCACATCAATATTTTCCTCTCTATCTGTGGCCCTACACTGCTTGCTTAAGATCCAAAAAGAATTTGTTTCCTGGGCTTTATGATTTTCTGTCATACATCTTAGGGTCAGTCATATGATACAAAGGTGACTGAAAGGATGACAGCTAAGACTTACAGACCCACCTATCATAAGACCAGAGGCACCAGTTAAATAATTTGTCTGCCTAAGTATTTAACACTGCCTGTAATATTAAAGGTCAATGGCTTGCAGGGAACGTAATGATTCCTTTTTAAAAACTATTCATTGTTTATTTCAAAACTTCAAGAAATGTGCCAGTCTTCATTTCCCTTGATATTTTGGTTGCTTTGCCGCATAAATGAAAAATTTGTCTTTTATCAAATTTTTGCACCTGTTTGCCTTTTCTCAGCCATTACCTAAGTCTGTTAACTTTTCAGTCAGTATTCTCCAGACTTCCAGCAACTTCATAAAGTGTCACTCTGAATTCACTCCTCACATTTTCTGTGGTTTTAGTTTTTTAGACAGCCATCTTAACTGCTTGCCTCTGAAAAACTTTCTGATGTACTAAGAAACATAGGTAGCATTTTTTATCAGTTGTGCTGTTCATTGTTTCTTCCTTCATGAGGGAGACATAAACTAGGTGAGATTTAAAATCTTATATGCTCTACCATAGACTTTCCCTACACAGAGCAGAGGAGTGAACAATGGAGGCTGAGTATTAGATTTTTGAGGTGGTTTTACTATAGCTACAAACCTTCTACTTTATAGTAGAGATGAGAAATTACAGATGTACAAGTTTTTTTAACCCCCTACAGTTTAGATCACATTGTAAGGAACTTAGTTCTCTAAGTGTTTTGAAGACATTAGCCTTAACATTTGATTTGGTGCTTCACTGAGCTTGGTGTAATGAGTATAGTAAGACATCTAGTGTACCTTCATGATTTTTTCAATGGAGCATTCCATTACTTAGCAATTTATTAAAACTAAATCCATCACTGTCACTAAAACAATGAGCTACACATTTCCATATTGGAAATATAAATAACAAAACAGAGACAAATTATAAAGTTTGCAGCAACTTCTTCGGGGGTGGGGGTAGGGGGTGGGGGGAGGTGGAAGAAAGTTTATATTTCTATTTAAAAGATTGCTTTAAAAAAGGACGAAAAATATCTCCATTAGATCGATGTACTTAAATCTTCTGAAGTTTTCTGAAAAAAATGTCCAATCTATAGCTTTTTCATTTGAAAAAGCTTACTCTGATTTGAAATAAGATGCTGGCTATATTCAAGGCTATTGAGTATTCAAATACAATATAATTGAAGTAGTTTTGTGCACAAAATCATTTGCTTGCATGTTTACTAGTTCAGTTTCTCACACATTACCTAATGGAATAGAATGGACTTTCTTAAGGAAATAAGGATAAAATGTCATTATTCTTGCTGTTTCTAAATGTTTATCTCTTCTAGAAAGTGTTGCTAGCTAGAATTGAAAGACAAAAGTAGCTTCAATTCTATGATTTACAGTGGAGACCGGCAGTTCAAAGAAAGAACAAAATACTCAACTCTCTGACTACAATGCAAAGGACTAGGGAAGAAACAAAATACGTTCTCAGTGTTATCATGTTATTGTGTTTGTGTTACCTAAATCCTAAAAAAGAAATAAACAAAACCCTCCAAAACTCAACTGAAATACCATTGAACACTGGGGGCTATTGCTAATTATTTTTCTCATATATCTCCTATTAAATCAGTTTTTAAGCTTTCTCTAGGTTCATGAATCTCAAGTATTTCAATAAGATTTGTGTTTTTAAATAATTCTTTAACTTTGAAAAATACTGTAATAATGTTCAGAAAGGAACTTTTTGAGCAGTTGAAGGTCTGTACACATGCATGCACACAGAATATCATACACACAGAGGCAGTAATCTTTCAGCTGAAGACATATTTACAGCAGATAACAAATATGACTTCTAAGCCACAGATAGTTGACGTGCAGAAGGTAATTGACCATGTTGCAGATAATCAAGAGGTATAAAAAGTTGTTATCTCATCAGCATATCTGAGGAAATCTATGAGTAATAGTTGCAAGGAAACTTTCTTGTATCAATATTTGTGTCACTATAATTTATTCTAGCTAGGGTCAGTTGTCCCTTCCTCTTTATATCTACAATATATATGTTTGATATTGCATGTACATAATCTTGCTTTTTTTTTGTTTGGCAGGGGCGTGGGGACGGGACATTAGCTGTTTTTTATTTGTTTTATTTATTTATTTATTTCATTCTTTTGTCTTCAGAAGAGTTAAATATTTACTAACTCAAGATGGGATAATCAGTGCACTGTGGTGAGAGCTGACTGGAACTGAGAAATCTCTCCAGTGTTTGGTGGGAATATGCCGTTGAAGTGCACAGCACAATTCATTCTGCTGCTTCGTCCTTTCTCAAATGTTGCTAGTAGGTGGGGTTTTTTTGTTCTCTTCCTAGGGCACTGGCAAGGGCCTGGACTGTTCCTTCTTTCTCCCTGTGGCATACTGATGCTTTAGTCTTTCAGCTGGTTTTGGTTTATTTTATTCTCTTGGTGAGTGGGAGGTATTTTCTGACTTGTAGGGTGTGTGATATTATGCCTTGAATTTATTAATATCTAAAGTAGGAATATAACTTCTACATCAGATTATATGAAAAAGACGAACCTGATCTTTTGGATGGGTTTTTCTGTTACATACTTTAATCAAGATCAGTGAGGTTACTCCAAAGCTAGGCAAAGTTGTAAGGATTAAGATTCCTTTTTTTCAGATAACAGAAAAAGAAAAAAACACTCTAAATGATGTCAAAGATTTTTTCCTCCCTCTGTTAACTGGAGTCATTTAATAAAGCTTGAACCATCTGTCTTGTGGAGAAATGTGGGGTTTTTTACAGTAGCCAAAAATTACTTCCTATATTAGGAGCATAATTCTATTAAAATTTTGTCTGAGTTTTGCTCATAGGCCTTCTATTCTTTTTGTTGTATTCTAGTGTTTCAGCAGCTTTTTAAAACTGATAGATTTACAGCTTACTTTAATCTCCCTAACTGGACTACCTATACTATTTCCAAATTAAGACATCTCATCTCATATATGGTATTTGAATTGTTTTAAACTTTTAAAAAAGGGGGTTGATTTTTGTTCATTGATGTTTATTTCCAGGTGCTGAAAAGATGTGTGTTTTTTCTTCTAGAATGGATATATGGGAATAAATTGATTTATTGCATTTCATCTCTATTCCTTTGTCTCCCTCCCTTTTTAATTTCACAACTTTCTCATTAGGTCAGATCTAAGAATTTCACTTTCATTCTGTACCAAATTAAGGACCACTTAATCACCTGTCCCAGGGCAAGTGCACTTCTCATAAGCAACATTTAAGTTCATTTTGTGCTAGATAAAAATTTGCTGCCATTCAATATCATGTGGTTCAGTCGGTTCTCCTCGAGACATCCCAATTAAGTGGATTTTCCAAACATAAGTCTGTTATGTGAAATGTATCATACATAAAAAATAGAAGGCAAAGTATATAAAATTCAGAGCATTTTTTTTTCAAATGTGCATTTGACTGAACCCTACCATTGCTGTACATGTTCTTTGGACTCTGCATGTGCCATGTCATTCCTTGTACTACTTTTAAAAAGCATAAAATGGAAAGTGTTTTTCCTTCCTTGCAACCAGCTTGGCAGAATGCTTCCAACAAGTGTCCAACGTAAGTGTCTCTCTGGATAGGATAAATGTATTCATTTTTAACCTACGTAGGATTGAATCAAACAACTTTCAAGAAAAATATGTTTTAAGAAATCATTGAGCACTTTCTTAGGTATGTAGTGGAAACACTTCCAGCACAGCAAACACTTCATAGGGAAGTCTAAAACTTGGTGTTTTGATCCCCCTTTTTCGGAATGTGTTGTTTCCTTTTAATGAGGAATGTATGGTGCTTCTGTTTGTTTCATCACTGCTATGCATGCAATTTCTTCCCTGCCGGAAACGACAAGACTAAAGATAGTTGGCATATATGCTTAAGAAGTTCTATGGTTAGAAGAAGAATGCATAAAATGGCATCTGTGCTTGCTTTTTCATATGCTTTTCTCTCTGTTGAATTATTAATTCCAAAAGTGGAGGAAACAATACTAGAATCAGTGGTGGAGACAGAAAAGCTAACCCTTTCAAAAAGGCTGCAGTTCTTACATGCATTGACCTAGAATTGCTTAGTATGTTGTGGAGACTACCATATGGCATAGTTGGCTTAGCAGCGACAACTTGGAAATGAGTGACTACCCACTTCATTCAGTCCCTGTGTCAAATCTGAGAGCTCACAAACAAATAAGATTTCATCCCAAGAGCAAGCCCCAAATCACCATGTTGGATTTCTGATATATTGGAAATACTTACTTGTACTTTGAAAGAATGCAATACAAATTGTGATGTATGGATCTTCAGTGCATTAAGCAAGGAAGTAAGGAACTGAATCCTCCTCTTAGCAGTCAATAAATTCTAAAATGCAGTACATCAGCCTCTTTCGTACTAGCAGTAAATGGGCAGACAGTCTGCAGACAATTAGTTGCCAGTTCTAAGTGATAACTGAAGTTCTTTCACAGAGTTATTTCTCTGCTAAAGCAATACTGATTTGTTCTTACAAGATTTATTGTTAGCTTCTGCCTCTTACTTGATATTGTTCCAGGATCCGTAGTCCGCATCCAAGGTACACCCTCTGATGAAGTCTCAGGCATATTTTTGATGGACTTCCGTGAACTCCAAATGAGATCTCATATTTTAACTTCAGCTAAATGCTATGGAAATTACTGCCTTTTTTATGATATCTATTAAGAGTTGAAATTTTCTGTAACATAATATCATATGATTTTATGTTTGAGGAAGAAATTGTTTTGGGGAGAAACTTCAGAACAAAAAGAGTGGAATAAAGAACTGTGACAGATTATTATGGCAGCTGAAAATTTGCATTAATACTAAGTTCTTTATTGTTGCTTTTTTGCTATTATATTTTAAGAGTAGAATGTTATGCGAGTACAGCATACATACCATATTTTGAATAAATCTCCTCTATAGATTCTGTATAGTGCATTCCAAATAATGAGCAAAATCATATGATTGACATTTGTATTATTTTGCTATTCTGTTAATCAGAAACTAAAAAATGTTTTTCTAATTAAACCCCAAATTGTGATCTTACTTAACTGGACAGAGTAAAATGGCAAATTCAGACTTTATTTCCCAGACAACTAAGGACTCAAACACAGGACAATGTAACCAGAAAGTCACTGGTTACCATGAATCAACTGATCCACAGTAATTTTGTGTGCCTCCTTTTTCTGATGACAACTGTGAAGTGGCAGGATATAGAAGATGCATCTGCCCTTGCAGCAGAGGGGTTTTATGTGTTACTGTGGATCATCTGACATACTACAGCATGGTACTTCACAGTAGTTTGTTATTACATTTGAGCACTTCAGAGTTAGATTGTATATCTACAGGAAAGGACTTATTTTGGAACTTAATTTGTAAATCTCTGATCACTTTATCTTTGATGTGTTTTTGCTATTGTATATTTGCTGGTTTAGTAAACATATTATAATGCTGCGAGATATTTTTATTGTACATTATTATTTGCAGAGCAGCATATGTTCAATTTATTAGTTCCTGTTCCCTAAATTTATAAAGTAATATTCAACCTAATCATTTTTAACCTTTTCTGCTTCCTGTTTAGTTGTGCAAACACATATTTGATAACAGTCAATACTTCCAACCGTTTATGGAGAAAACTTAGTTTAACTTCAGCTTAATCTTTCATCTGGATACTAGATTCAGGTGTGGAAATTTATTAGAACTCTACTGTAATGTGATTATTATCACAAAAGGTGATGGAATATCACCAGTAGTTGTCCTATAAACTGTCATAGGGAAAAGTCGCCGTGAAAGTGATGGCATCTGCCCAGCTCTAACAGACTAGTTTAACCTATTCTGGGCTGGAAGTTCAAAGAAGCAACAGATGAATCTTGCCACATAACTGCTGCTAATTTCACACCATCGTAACAGACTTGGGGTGGGAAACCAGAGGGTGATAGAAACCCCATGTGATAACCCCTAATTTGCTATAGGTATGGAGGGAATCAAGGAGGCTGGGCTGGGACTATGTGATTACCAAGGCCATTGGTGCCTTATGCCAGTGGGACTGGGAGGTGTGCAAGTATCGTCGCAGATGAGACATGGCTCTCCACCGCTCCAGACATCCTGGCTAGTAATAAAAAGAAGAAAGAAAAAGATAGCATAAATCACTAACTGATGTCGTTCTCTTTTTGTGCCCAGCTGACCCCAATTCCCCCATTACAGAAACACATGGGTAAAGTGAAAGAAAGCCTAATTGGCGTTTCCTGGATCAGGACTGTCAATGTTATTAACATAGGAAAGTCCAATTTTAACTTCTTATTCTAGATGAAGAACAAATGCTTAATTTTTTGCTGGACCCTGGAATTTCCAGAAATTCTGAATTTAAGATTATTACAGGGGTGAAAAGTGGAAAAATATGGTGTTTTATAATCCTTTCAAGTTGTAATTTTTTGTATTTTTCTGTTTTCATGTTATTCTTACACCACCATAGCATACAAACACCTAACAATCAATGACAAGGGAATTTTTCCTAAATTAAATCATACACATTAGATTATTTTAAAG
This sequence comes from Stercorarius parasiticus, assembly GCA_013396915.1. NCBI lineage: Eukaryota > Metazoa > Chordata > Aves > Charadriiformes > Stercorariidae > Stercorarius > Stercorarius parasiticus. The sequence continues at coordinate 34,157 of VWZL01003276.1, forward strand.
CAGTTACTTTGCTGCAATTCATTTTTATGGGTTTTATGACTTTGTACAATGCTCTAGTACTTCAACTCAGATGACAGATGTTTTCTGTAATGGATATTTTATTTTGAGGAAATGTATTTTTCAGAAAGTTTTCTGAGACTGTGGTGCAAATAAAATGTTTGTACCGTTATCCGTGACCTTGGGAGCTGGGCTCTGTGACTCAGGTTATACATGCCTATACATGTTGAGCTGTAATGCTTACATTTAAAATTTGTGTGTTGTTGTGGTCCTCATTTCAGTGATGATTTAGTTGGTCTTCTAGTGCGGATTCCTGTGTTGCACGAAGTACCTGGAAAAATGGGTGCCCAGGACCCCAGGCCCCTGCAGTGCCCGTTGTCTCACTGAAGGAGCTGGGAGGGACTGAACATAATGCACGGCAAAAGTGAAGGGATGCTAAGACTCAGAAGGGGGGAGAGGTGCTTGCCTGAAGTTGAAGCTGGGTGAGGGGTGGGGAAGGTGTTTCCCAAACTGCTCATTTAACTGTTTGATTTCTTTTTCTTAATATCTGAACGGATTACCAAAAATTTTCTGTTAATTGGCAGTAGCAAAACAAAGTAAAATTCCCCAAGTTAAGACTCTTTTGCCTGCCACAGTCTGTACATCTAATATCTCTGGGTTTTTAGTATGCCTGCTCTTGAATGCCATTCAGTAAAATGGGGAAAATATCACCACCCTTTTCTTCAGAGAACCTCAAAGTAAATTCATGAATGTTTTGCAAGACACATATGTTGTGGGCTAAGCACTGCCAAAAAACTTGCTGAAAAAATGAGTAATTCCATTGTGCTACTTAAAGCAGAAAGGGGCTGAGAACGGGTAGTATGCAAAGCTCAGGAAGATAAAGTCATTCCTGATTATTCTTTTGTGATAAAAAGGGATGGACATGCTGTTAAAAGAGGTCCGATGACAGCTGAACTTTTAAATGTGTGTACGTTGGACTACTTTCTCTGATGAAAGAAGGAAAAAAAAATGTATCTTTTTCTTCATAGATTCAAGGGAATTGCTATACAAGTTGATAATATTTGTGGCTTTTCTCCCATGAAAGCAAGCACTGACCTCTTTCTTGCAGACTGTATTTCCATTATTAATGCTTATGTTTATATTGTTTGCAATCCTGACACATTTTTGAGTATGCACGCGTACTCTGGTGCTTTCCAAGTAGAGCTCTCAGCTAGCCCTCCAGCTACTCAAAATGGCTCTTACGTTTTAGTTGGTGGAGAGAGTGAGTTAAACATGATAATTTCACTTCAGAACTGAGCCTGTAGGAATATATTCAATTCACAGACCGCACACAATCATTTTCTTGCTGATGTTCTGCTCTGTTAAGGGGCCTGCAGCAATGTAAAATTTGATAGTGTTCCACTCTCCAAAGCATGGACAGAGTGACTGGGATAAGAAAAGACAAGGCAGCACTCTGAAGAGAGCGAGGAGTAGAAGTAGCTTTGTTTCAGTACAGCCAGGGTGCCTCCTTCTGTGGTTCTCTCACAGACTGTGACGCAAAAGTAGAATGCAGTGGCACTGTGTCAGGGATTATTTTGTTTTGCTGTTGTAAGGCCATTAACTCTAAAGTGAAGCTAATGGCATATCTATTTTTTTTAATTTTTAACCTATAATGAAAAAGCATTTTTTGTTTAATGAATAGATGTTTAGCAATACTTATCAAATTTTTACACCATTAGAAAGTAGACCATTATGTAACTGAAAGTATAATTCAACATTTACGACATGCCAATTTTCTGAGCTCACAGAAAATTGGTGCCATTTTGCTAGAAATAGAAAAAATAGGTAATTATCATTGGGGCCTTTTACTACAATTCAAGCAGAGCTATACAGGAAGTGTTTGCTGTTTGCTGCGGTATGAAAATGCAGTGACCGCAACTATCTTTTTGCTGAATCTTGCATATTATTTCTTCATTGTGTACTACTTGCACAATGTGTATGTGCACGCATGTGCAATCTTGAAAAAACTACATCCTTTTTCTATTTTTCTTAGTCTAATAACATGAGGATTTAATAAATTATGTTTCTTTCAGATATTTAAACTATTTCCTGATAATGTTCATGTCATGGATTATTCACTTAATGTCAATGAGTTTGAGTGCCACTGTTGATGTGAATGAATAGATATATGTGGTGGGTTTTTTTTTTCCTTTTTTTCCACAAGGCTTGGCTAAGTATAAAGATCCCTTTAACAAATGTAAGGGTAAGTTTGGAGGGACTGATTCTCTGTGCACGTTCTGGAGTGACAATGTACAGAGGTAAGAGTCTTGTGGTACTGTGTCTTTGGTTTGAGAAACATCACAGGAGTTAACTGCTTACAGAGAACCTAAAGAGTAAGTTTTGTGTGCAGAAGAGAACAGAAATGAGAAAGAGTCCCTTGACATTTAGAAAAAAAAAGATAAATAAAATAAAATAATAAAAAGGTGGAGGAATTGCCCTCACATAATCTCAGAACATAACTGAAGGATGAATGTGTTTGCTTTTAGCTGTCCGAGTACTAAAATGTATTCCTAAATATATACTGACTTTATGAAATCAAAATGTGAAAGTTTACAATTGGGCTGTGTTTTGGGACATGCTCTACAGCCTTGAGCTTGCTTTACACCTTCACACATGTTAAATTTGCACTTTCATCATGTTGTTTATTATGTTCTGAGCCTGTTTACATGGCAGGTCATTTTTCTAGCCCTAACAACTTCTCAACTAGTGAACATGCACAGTTTTATACATACATATATCATACAGAGCCCAGCCACTAAGTGTAATTTTGGCTAAGTAAGGAAAGGATCTCCTCTGACAGCAAAGGTTCTTTTCTGTCATTTCAAGGAATTAGTTCTGTGAGGTTTTTTACTCAATTATTTTTTCATACTACAAAGTTACAGGTCCTCAACTATTTGCGCGTATTGGAGAGTATGCTAATATCCAGCAGACACTCTGTAAAGCTTGTGGGCAGCAACTTCTCGCTTTCCAGTCACTCTGTGGATGTACATGCCAGGTTAATGAGATCAAATAATGAGCTATTCATCATCAGAGACCTTTGGGTCTGTACATATAATGAAGGTTTTGGAAGTGGGTAACCTTTTCATTTTTCACTTCATGGAGTTTTTCCCCTAAGTAAGGAGAAAAAAAAAATCTTGCCTGTCTTGTTTTACATCTATTGGAACACTGTAAAAGAAATTTCTGGAAGCAGTGTTGGCAGGTAGGTTATTGATAAGGTTGCACTAGTAGTTTGGTAGCATTGATAGACTTGTTTGCTTACATATGTTTAGCCTCTGGATTGATTTTCCCATGAATCACATCATAACTGTTTTTCAGGTCTGGATACTGGCATATAGCCTACAACAGAGGTTGCCTTTGTAATGGTGAAATATTCTGAGCTCAGTCTCCTGGATTCAAAATTGATGCAAGTTACAGATTTTACATATGAATGGAAGGCATAGTGAGGTATTTAGGAAGTTCAGGAGTGTACTAATCTAGCTGCATATCCATAGAAATACAAAACTAAATGTGATAAATTCAATTTAAGCAGTGTTCTCTGTTTCCATGGAAAATTTGTGGAAAATATATTTATATTGAGTAAAAATCTTTACTAAATGATAATTACACCTACTTTTGTAGGTTTATGGTGCACAGCAAGGTTTTGGTAGCAGGGGGGCTAGAGGGGTGGATTCTGTGAGAAGCTGCTAGAAGCTTCCCCCACATCCAATAAAGCCAATGCCAGCTGGCTCCAAGACGGACCCGCTGCTGACCAAAGCTGAGCCAATCAGTGACGGTGGTAGTGCCTCTGTGAGAACATATTTAAGAAGGGGAAAAAAAACCCCAACCTGCTGCAGAACAGTAGCTGGAGGAGTGAGAATATGTGAGAGAAACAACACTGCAGACACCAAGGTCAGTGAAGAAGGAGAGGGAGGAGGTGCTCTAGGGGCTGGAGCAGAGATTTACCTCCAGCCCCAGTGAAGACCATGGTGAGGCAGGAGACTGTCCCCCTGCAGTCCAAGAAGGTTAACGGTGAAGCAAATATCCACCTGCAGCCCGTGGAGGACCCCACATCGTAGTAGGTGGATGCACCCAAAGAAGGCTGTGACACTGTGGGAAGCTCACGCTGGAGCAGGGTCATAGCAGGACCTGTGGAGCCATGGCGAGGTGAGCCCATGCCAGAGCAGGTTTGCTGGCAGGACTTGTGATCCCATGGGGGACCCATGCTGGAGCAGTCTGTTCCTGAAGGACTGCACCCCATGGAAAGGACCCATGCTGGAGGAGTTTGTGAAGAACTGCAGCCCGTGGGAAGGACTCACGTTGGAAAAGTTTGTGGAGGACTGTCTCCCATGGGAGGGACCCCATGCTGAAGCAGGAGGAGTATATGAGGAGTGGTCCCTCTGAGGAGGGAGGAGCAATGTGTGATGAACTGACCGCAACCCCCATTCCCCTGTGTTGCTGGCGGGGGAGGAGGTAGAGAAAATCCTGAGTGAAGTTGATCCTGGGAAGAAGGGAGGGGGTGGGGGAAGGTGTTTAAGATTTAGTTTTTATTTCTCATTACCATATTCTGATTTGATTAGTAATAAATTAAAATATTTTTTCCCAAGTCGAGCCTGTTTTGCCCATAATGGTAATTGCTGAGTGATCTCCCTGTCTCGACCCATGAGCCTTTCATTATATTTTCTCTCCTGTGAGCCCTTTTATTGAGACTGTCAGGTGCTTGTAAGCAAAGAGAGGACTTTACATGCACCAAAGATGCATGTAAAACATGCACAACAAAATCTTTTTAAAGACGCAAGGCTAAAAGTCAGAGATAAAATCATTTGTATCATGTATATGTTACATGAAGGTCACAGTAAGCCAGTCTCTATATGAAAGAGTATATTTTTCAGGGCAAATCTCAACAGAGATTAGGATTCCATGGAATTGAAAGGGAAGTTCTTCAGAAGAAGAAATTTTTCTTGGTGGGTCCACTTTGTCAGCTTCCCATAGGCAGTTTTATCACATTGTTGTCTCATCTAAAAGTTCATGATGCTTTCTCATCTGCAAAATTAAATGACTTGTTTTGTGGTCCAAAGCTTTATTTTATTCCCTGCAGCAGTATGAAATACAGTGCATTTTTTGCAGTTTTAAGGAAACCCTTCTTTGTTGTTTTGTTTTGCTTTGTTTTTTTAGGGTGATTTCAGGGTGAAAAGGCAACTCTGAGGTTTGCAGTTTAAATCTCGAGTCACAGATTAATCAGTACTGGCTACATGCACATATTGCAAGCACAGATGTCCACGTGCTAAAAAACAGTGACTGAAATACAAAGACATGAAACCTCATTATTGACTAACTGAAAACCTCTTTTCCTAACTTTTCCCCAGATACCAGTGAAGTGTCATAATGTTGAGTGAAGCCACCTGCATCTAAGCCCTACTCACAGTAAGGCATATGCAAACAGTGCTCTTCATATACTACTGAAATTACTTATTCTGAGCTCACTGGTAATCGCTTCAACACCTATCATAAATTAATCAGTCATGATGTCTTGGATTTGAAATTTTCACGATGTTTTCTGTGCTTTGACTCTCATTCCAGAGACTGAAGAGAATTTAGATTTCATACAGTGGTGACCTTTTCCTTAATTATAGACGCTTCACTACTTCCTATTGCACATTAAGTATTCATACATCTTGGGTAGATGAGATGACTTCCATATCCTCAGAAGTGATTATTACAGATTAATTTATATTGATAAAAATATTGATTTTAAAGACTAACAACCTGATTCTTCACAGCCCAGTACCTTTATAATTGCTGAAACACGTACACAGTGAGTGCAAAGGAGGTGGAAAATGCTATTACTATAATTTGCTAGACTGTTTTATTCATTTCACCAAGGTTTATATGGCTACGTAGCATTGAAGATAAAATCAACCAAGTCCTGTATTTAGCTATTATTGGAAAGTTCAATATTCTCTGAAATACAATTTGAGTTTCTGCATTGGCTAAACAAAGGACTGAAAGGACTGAAAAGACTGAAATTCATAGATGTGATATATAAATTTTATTTTTTAATAAGATGCTTACAGGAACATGCAATCTACTTACTAAGGGACTGTGCGTGTAGTGTTTTGAAAGGCTTTCATTCATATTTTCCTTAATGCAAATTCAGTTTATTTGATATAAATTAATATTAGCCTCTGGAGATGCACTACATACATTCACAGTATTAGTATTCTAACTCCTAAACTTAGAGGAATGGTATGGTAAAAGATAGTAAAAGATATGGTAAAAGATAAGTCAATCTTAAATACATTTTTCTTTATATACCACGCGGATTTTTGAGAGTATGGATTTTCTTACAATAAAGGTTAAAGTTATACCGTGATACTAAAAGTGTCTGATGTTATGAATTTGACAATTCAGTGGAAAGTTATACTACATTTCTGATCAATATGAAACTGAGACTTTGTTATTTGTTTTACGTAAGTTATAATACTTTAATTCAGGAAGCAGTTCGAGAGCAAAATTTCCAAAATGTGTGCATCCTACCCATTGAGGAACACCATTTGTGCGTGTATATCAAGACACAAACTAGGTCTTACACATGAAAATTATCTGACTCTGTGATTTCCTGAACAAGTCATGAGCCTGATCTTCATTAGATTAGTGTCTTACACAAAATGCTCCAGTGATGATGGAATTTTTCCCACCAGTTTTGTCTTTCTGATGGACACCATTCTAAGAAAACTTGTTGGAGATGAGAAAAGTAATTTACCAAATTATGAAAGTAACAGCTCCTCCTTTATTCTTGTAAAAGGTCATGCTCAAAAATGATTGACTTTCTGTTAATTTTTTTGAGGGATCATTATTTGGAAATGCCAATTTTCAAAGATATTTTCCAGGTTATTCTCAAAACAGCTATGGTTTCAAAGCCAAACTTTCTTATGATTTCCCATACTCCAATAAAATATGTCTATATCCTGAAACAGTTTAGATTTTGGTTTAGGAGACCCTTAAAAATATCAACAATATTTCAGTGTAAACAAATGTTTCACTTCCTCACGGAACAGAAGAGATTAATTTTCTGTCTTTTTGTCATCTCTGTCTTGGATCCTTGACCTATGAGCAATGTAGAGAAAGTCATCCCAATTTAAGTGGGTACCTACTCCTAAGAAGTACAAAGCATACACCAAGAAAAAGAACCTTTGCTCCTTACAAGTAGTGGTTTTATAGCTGTGGGGTTTTTTTCTATTTCTTTAGTCTTTTCTTTGTTCATTGTCTTACTGACAAAATACTGCACAGAAAATATTTTTGTTAATAAAAATGATTTGGGATTAGAGGTAATATTTCCAAAAGAGCTGTAGAATTAGTGGTATATTTAACTAAAACAATATCAATATGACTGAAACAATATTAATATAACCATACTGACTTGCTGAGAATGAAGAAGTACATAAGGATATTCATAGAATATTAGAAACTTGGTTCCTATATGGACATCCATTAAAAAAGAAACATTAAAAAATAAATGTAAAAAAGAGATTTTAACCACAAATTATCAGTAAGCTTTAAATAAGCCTCTTTTCTGTTTACAATAGAAGATGATAATTTTTGTTTAATAACAGTAAGGACACTGTTGTAGATGAAAGAAGAAACAGAAAAAATTACTTGAAATTTACATTTCTCTAATGAGTACCTATTGACTCTTATTAGAAAAGTTTTATTAGTAATGATGCTTGTCAAAATGTTGCCAGAATGCCTTATGGCAAAAATTAGTTTTAAGGTTCTGTAGCAGAGAAATTTTTACAGAATTGTAGTTGTTTATTTCCTGCCTATCCCTCTACACAATTGTCCAAAATAATTTGAAATGGCTGATTTTTGTAACACCGTATAAGCAATTAGTTTATTTGGAGTTTGATGGCTTGCTTAAAAACATTGTCCAAGATATTTCAAATTTATTTGGGATTACTTTCAATATAAAGTCATACTGCAAGGGTCTTCATTTTGATGGTCTGTGTGAGATATCTAGGAAAAATTAAATGTGGTTTCAGTATATTATGCCAAAATAACCCACAATGATACAAAACAGATAAAAACACCTTATAAAAAGCTATAATGAAAGAAGAACCCAAATAATACTATACAGAATTGAGACTATTTAAGTGTATCAGTGTTTAAATGTGAGTGTGCCATACAATTCATTGAACAGAGGAAGTAATGAGCCTTGGGGTTGTATGGCTCTGAGTCTCACAGATTAACTCAGCAATCTGAACTTCTCAACCTTTCTCTTAACCATTATTCCTCACAATGTGCCTACCTAACAGAGTATTCTGGTCTTAAGACACTGAAACAGAGCATCAAAGAAGAAAAATTTAGAAATGGCATGACAATTAAACTAAATCCCCAATATGATCACCACTGAGGAGTATTTTTCATTGTCTTAATAGTTCAGAAATGGAAAGTATTATTTGAAAAATAGAACTCCATTTCTGAATTCATGAGTAGTTTCAGATGTTTTCATAGACTAACCTGAGATACTCACAAGATATTACATTTGTTTTAAGTGAGCACAGCAGATCATCCAGACTGAGGTGGATATGAAACTGTCCTGGTACAGTCACAAAGAAAGGGTCATAATACTGCATTTATCATCTGTCCTTCCTTTAGAGGCTGGATACAGATTTTTGCTCGTTCTTTCTTTCAGGGTAATCCAAAAGATAACCAAGATGATTGAAAATAGTCAGCCAGCTTCCTAACACAGACCAACTTCAGGTAGTCTAAACTAAAAACTTAAAGAACAAAGGTTTTGAAATTACAACTGTTCTGCATACAAGTCTCAATTACCTATAGGCACTTTGTTCCAACGTGGTTGTATGGGCAGAATTAACTTGCTTAGACATCAAATTCAGTTAATGTAGTTCCTTGTAATAAATTGTTCAAATTATCCACAAACACTGCCTCTATTTTTTCAACTACGTTCTCTCTGTAGTGAGCTTTTCCCACATTGACAACTTTTTCAAACAGATCAGCTACTTCACATTTTTCCTATGAAACTTTATTTAGGGAAATGCCCATTGCAATAAACAGCTACTGAATTTCCATCTGATGGGTAGATGGGGAGCTTTGGCTTGGTAGACAACCTCTGGGGCAGCCCCATTTTGTGATTTTTCCACAGGACAAAAACTGAAGAACTTGCAGAATCAGTGAAACCTGGTTAACTATCCTTGCGAGAATTCCATTATCCTGACTGTGGCTGTAATCATTAGACCTATGAGTGCTTATAGGAAGCTTTAATTCAACAGGAGGAATCTAGTGGGGAAGGAGGGAGATGTTTTGCCATGGTGGGGTGCCCCTTGATTTTTTTCCCCAAGACCTGAGGTTATATTATTATTGGTTTGTTTCATTTTCAGGGTGTAAGAGGATGGAATGTGTGTGGGGTGGGGAAATTTCATATACATAATAGGAATTCTCTTAGAATTTAGAAACTGACTGTAGAAAAACTTCTGAACTTCTGCTAGTTCTTCTTATCAATCAGGGTCTCAGCAGTGTATCCAAACATGTTTTTCCTTTTTAATTGGTTTTATTTATATTCACTTACTAAATTAAAGCAAAACAATCTTAATTGCACCACAATCACCTGCTCAGCATAGTGCTAACAGGTTATAGAGCAGAAACGCCATCTCCAGTTATGCTACAGTGATTACTTTTTAGTAACTGGTAAATAATAGAGATCTTAATTTTGGAACAATTTCTTTTTTTTTAAGGTGAAATTTAGAGAATGTAGAAGTGTCTTGGAGGAATTTTGGAGCCTTCATCTGAAAACATCAATAGAAGAAGATCAAGAAAAAAGGCTATAAAGGAGAAAATTGTGAGAGGAGTTTCGGCTGAAAATTAATTTGAAGTTATCCTGGATGAATTGTCATGGGGAAGAAAAGCAGAAATCACAGAAAAGATGATCAGAAGAAGCATCCTAAGAGAACTTTCTGTTTTCTCATATAATATTGGTCTTTCTTCACCTGTTAGGAAATACTGACCACAAAACTCGCAATGATGTGGAACAGTTTATTTTTTCTTCCATGCCATTAGGTATAGTAAACTCTAGTCTTCCCTTCTGATTAATTTCTGACATCCTAATGGGAAAGCAGAACATACTCTATAACATCAAAAATCTGTAAATTCATCATACCACATCTGGTTGTGGTATTTATTTCACGAGACACACAGAGAAACAGGCCAATGTAGCTTTTTAATAGATTATTATTAAGAAAATAGTACAGTAGTCACTTTTCAATCTTCAAAGAGTTTTGTCTGATCAAGGATACTGTGAATTGGCTGATTTGTTTACCTGCTTCAGTTTTTTTACTTAGCATGAATACAAAGCTGCTTTGAGTGTTTTGAAAAACACTTCAGCATAATTACTATGCACACCATTGATCTGCTAGTCTCCTGGAGTTTCTAGTATTTCACTGGCTTTCCTGTAAGTAATACTTAAATGACAGACACAAATGTCAAAAACAGACACTGAAATTTTAGGTTTTATCCTTAAACACATTATTAAAAAAAATGAATCGAATTATTCATATTTCCCTATAGCTGTCTGTATTGTTGGGTTATTTTAACAACTAAAAGCTTCCTGTAACATATGTTAAAAAAATCTTAAAATATATCTATATTATGATAAATTTTCCTTTTTGTCTGCACCCAGAGATGTTTACCCCCTTGTTAGTTGTACGTCCTTCTGGTAGTTTTGCAAGTTTACTTCTCTTACCTGTGGAGAAACCAGAAATAAATTCAAATTAGTTACTTTCTGTTGGAATTGCTTAAGCCATTGTTTGACCTATTGCTGTGCTCTAAAAAGGGAGACGAGTTCAGCAAGGCTGAGCTTCTGAAAAGGAAGAAAGCAAATTGATGGATACGGAACAGGAATGAGTAAGCTCAGCGTCATGTGGGCCATGTCTCCTGTCAGAAATTACTGAAAGTTCATCCGTTTCAGACATCCACAATTAACTATCCTGGCTATGGATAACAGTCCAGGGTCTGACGTGGGTTTGTGAAGGCTGTAGTCCACATTTACCTGTCTTCCCCTTTAATTTGGTGAGCACATGAAACTTCTAAAGAAGACTGTAGAGAGAGGCAGAAGTGTTCTTTCATATGTATTAAGAGGAGATTTCTAAGAATGATCATCAATAACAGAAGAACTGTCCACCCCAAAAGGATGAAGTTGTTTTCTTTGGAGTTAGGTTTACTCCTACAATATCCCTTTCAGTAGTTACTTTTGAGTCTGAGAGCAGATTTCCTTTTTCAACAGTAAGATACATTCAGACGCTGCTGGTGGAAGAGGAAGAGGCACATTTTTACTCATTTTTAGCAACCTTCAGCAAATTTGAGATTTGTATCTTTATTATCTAAGATGAAAAAAAAACAGTTCAGTCAGGCAATCCCTCTTGAAGATGATAATGAGTTATTATCCAACAAAACCCAATATCACAGTGAAAATGCTGTTTCCAAAAAAAAAGGTTGATTCCAAGATGTTATTCCAATATTCCAAAAAGCTAATCTTCCCAACAAAAAATTCTGTCAGCTTTTTATCTATTAGAATATTATCGATGCTGTCAGCCCTACAGGTTATTCGTTACTTGGAAGAATGAAGGCAGAAAATAGAGGATGAATCAATAAAGGTGCATTGATGTAAGCAGATGGAGATAAAATTGGTACAATAATTCAGATGACTGCAGTGTTAGTTAAAACTACAGAAGCAGGACTGGCACAGGAAAGGAGAGGTGCTGTTTTCTTGTAGACTTAAGGTATCCATAGCAGAAACGGACACAAAAAATTGAGTAGTCCTTATCTTTTGGATCCTTTATATACTTCAAATTTTGAATGTAAAATTACTTTACATAGATGTGGACCTCTTCCTTTGGTATTGAGACAGCACAAAAATTTAGCATAGACTACTTTCTTAAAGGTATTTGCACCGGATGCAAACTTAATATTTTTCCTCAAATGGATTTCCTTTAACCTTCTTTTATGATGTTGTACAAGAGGTATTAATAATTTAGAAAATGAACAATAATCGAGATAAAGAACGTGTATAAACAACTTGGCATCAATGCTAGTGACTGAAGAAAAGTGCAAGAACAAGAGCCCATGTATCCTCTAAACTGTGCTTTATATTAAAGCATTGCATGGAATTTTACTTTTTTTCTCAAAGATCTGCAGTTTCTCTATGTCATTTTTACTTCCACAACAACTATGGCATTTCCTGAAGATTTCTCACATTCTACAATAAAAATGAAGAGGAAATCCCAGATAATATTAAATGGTAACATTTGGTCAATAATATACTAGTTATTTCTTTTTATAAATCAGACATGAATACGGTGGATAAGGAACTGACTAAATGGCCACACTCAAAGGGTTGCAGTCAACAGTTCGATGTCCAAGTAGAAACCAGTGATGAGTGCTGTTCCTCGGGGGTCAGTACTGGGACCAGCGCAGTTTAACATCTTTGTCAGAAACATGGACAGTGGGATTGAGTGCACCTTCAGCAAGTTTGATGGTGACGCCAAGCTGTGTGGTGTGGTCAACACTCTGGCAGGAAGAGATACCATCCAGAGGGACCTGGACAGGCTTGAGAGGTGGGCCCATACAAACCTCATGAAATTCAACCAGGCCAAGTGCAAGGTCCTGCACCTGGGTCATGGCAATCCCAAGCACAAATACAGGTTGAGCGGAGAATGGCTTGAGAGCAGCCCTGAGGAGGACTTGGGGGTATTGGTAGATGAGTTCAACATGAGCCGTCAACGTGCGCTTGCAGCCCAGAAAGCCTACCGCATCCTGGGCTGAATCAAAAGAAGTGTGGCCAGTAGGTCTACTCCTCTACTACGGTCTTGTGAGACCCCACCTGGAGTACTGCATCCACCTCTAGGGGACCCTAACATAAGAAGGACATGGACCTGTTGGAGTGAGTCCAGAGGAGGGCCACAAAGATGATAAGAGGGCTAGAGCACCTCTCCTATGAAGGCAGGCTGAGAAAGTTGAGGCTGTTCAGCCTGAAGAAGACAAGGCTCTGGGGGGACCTTATAGCAGCCTTCCAGTATCTAAAGGGGGCCTATAGGAGAGACGGGGAGGGACTCTTTATCAGGGAGTGTAGCATTAGTTCTTTTGTTTCAGAACTTGTAAAGTTCCACATGCAGTAACCTCACCTTTAATATACACAAGCTGGAGCAAAGCACAGTGGTGCCTTAAAATATCAATGTCATTAAGCTGCTAATTAAACATGTTAATAAATTACTCCTAATCGTAACAGTGTTTCTGTACAGATCCCAGGAAAATTCAGGTTGGAAGGGACCTCCTGCTCAAGGCTGGGTCATCTGTGAGGTCAAACATGGTTATTCAGGTCTTTTACCAGTCTGGACACAGCTCTGGAAAGTACTCTCCTGACTAACTCCACTTACAAGGCTTTGGTTCACATTGTGTATTGGTCTTAGACTTCATAATCTAGATTTCTTTCAATTTACATTAAATCCAAATCTATGTTTTGTAACGATGTGCTCCTTCTTTAGGTCTATCTGCTCAAGGACTTTATCAGTGAAAAAAAAAAATAGGATAATAAGAGGAGGAGGAAGCCACAAACAAGAACATACAGGACACAAATTCAACCAACAAATGATAAAAGAGGCAGTGAGGAGACCCAAACCCAGTCAGTCACATTAATCGTTCAGGATATGTGGGAGAGTGAGAACATTTATTCTAGTAAGTTTATCTGATCAAGGACCTTGCAAATAGGCACAACAAGAAAGGGAGAAGACAAAAACAAACAAACAAAAAAACCCAAACAAACAAAATCCTCCATGTAGAGACAGTGACAAAACAAACATGGAAACAGTAAAACAGACCTCAGCACTGCCACTAATTAATGGGCTATCAAGAAACTACAGGTGTCACTTCCAGTGACTTTGCAACTAGTAAGATTGTAAACCAGAGGTGATCCCAGACCCACGGGCGATGTGCAGTGGTAGGGGGAGCAGGGAGGAACAAAGGGTGGTAGACAGTAACAGGTATAAAAGGGGCTGGCTGCACGTAAAACATTCTTCTGGCTGAGACCTGAACTCCTGTTGTCTTATTATTTTTTTTCTCAACTCTCTCTCTGCATAATCTCAGTCTCTGTCCGGTGTGTATGAGTGCTGCAAGGACTAAATGTCAGCTACTGGTGGGATCTGTGTGAGTAGATTGGGTACCAGCTACTGGAGACAGACTGGGGGTTCAGGTGCCCCTGGCTTGTGTTGTCAGCCAGTCCAGCAAGCAGGGGTCTTTGCCTTTTAGCCAGTGGGGCAGGAGTGGTGTACGTCCTGAAAACCAGCTACTGGGGGGGACTGGGGTGAGTCAGGCAAGTGAGGGGCTCTGCATCGGTGGCAGGAGGAAGACCGTGGGTCACAGCTGGCTGCTGTGATTTGATTCAGTGTGGTTGAATCTAGCATCTAAACTTTAATGGTTATCAAAATAACTGTTTCCCACACTGGTCTGAATTGTACAAAAATTAGATTCTTATTAGGAGATCTCCCTGTGCAGAAACTTTGCTAAATAATTCTATTGTGTGTGACAAGTAGTATGCAGAACAAGTTACACTTTTTCTTCTTTCTTTACAGAAGAAAACATACATGACAATAGCACAATTTGCACTAGTCTGGAGATATGCCTGCAGCAATAGGTCAAGTAGTAAGAGATAAAGATGCCTGTACTTACTGACAAGTATTTAAACTTGTCAAGAATAATAAAAATAAATATTCCAGCACACAGAGAAAAAAGGCCTTTGATAAGAGAAGAAGAACTAGTAGAGGAGCATGAGAAAAAATCTACGTGAAAGAAGAGCAAGAATAAAAGAAAACACTACAGAAAAAAAGGGAGGATTTGAAGCAAGAGAAGAATAATGGCAAAATAAATTGAAGAAACTATTGAATTCTAGAAAATCATAACTGAGGAATGGAAGGCAGGGACTAATGGATAAGATACACAAGTATTACTCTATCCTGTAGAAAGAAACTAAAAATGGTATGATGAACAAAAAGGAATAAAAAGCAGATGTTTGTTATGCTTCTGTTAGATGCTGCAGGGGTCCGGTGTTCCACTGCTCTGCAATGAAAGAATGTTAGTATTATTTAACAGGTCATTTATGCCTATATTAAGACAGAAGGAAATGATGAATCAAGACATGTGAATAGATTATCCGAGTAGTAAATTACGATTAGATATATATTAAAATGGTTTATACATGTTCTCGTTTGTGGTATTATGCAGGTGAATTTACTCTTCTTTGTATGTTACTTTTCTAGCATGTTTAGAAGACCTGAGATTCCCCTTAATTTCGCTTTTTTGTTAAAATTTTAATTATAGCAGGTTTATGGGAGTCTCTTGTGGAACGTTCTGAACATCTTGTTAATTGAATGCTTTCAGAAATTTAGGTAGCCTGGAAGCTAGCAGGTTTTGTTTTTATTTGTACAGTTTGTTTTCATGATGTTTGGCAACAAATATTTTTTATGCTGCCAACTTTGTAGGGAAACAACACTTTGCTTTTTCACTTGCTATTTCAGTGAAAGCTATGCTGCCTTTTTATATAGGAAGATCCTGTGAACAATTATAGGATTTGAGGCTTAGTATAGCCTCTTCTGTAAAAGTTAAAACTTTGATAGCAGCCAGATTCTCTGGAAAAGCAAGTAATGATTAGGACAGAGAGGGAGAGACCTCAAAAAAATGTATTACAAGTTTAGCCTCTATTTATTGCTAAAAATGCTGACAATTTCTTCAGGGAATCATAACACCCTAGAAAAACTGAATTTGGATGTGAGGGCAAAGTATTTTAGAGAGCTTTTTACGGACTTGAATATCAGGATTGAGGAAGTTTTAAACAAAAAAGTTAATCTTTTATAAATAGCATGAAGAACAAAGTAAAGAAAAGGAAAAGGGAAAATATATAGTAAAAAAATGAAATTAAAAGTAAGTGGGGAAACACTGAGAAACTAAAAAAGGAAAGCAAGGAATTATTATATTGGAAAGTAAGCATATATTTCAAAGATTAAGACATCACTGGTCTATTGTGGGGGGGNCTAGTAATTTCTTCATTGATATAATGATTTATTGATTGCTATCTTGCTCATTAAACATCTTAATTTTCGACTTCACTATCCTGCAGATGTCTTGTTGAGATATTCTCATCATTATTTCCCCTCCCATTTAAAACTCACAGCTTGTTTTCAGGATACACTTTTTCAATACTCTCAGTGATTTGTTTGGTGGTACGCCATTGCTAATTCATGCAGGAAGTCTACAATTATCCACATATCTTCTCATTTAATATTTAACTATCACTTAGAGATCTAGAGCACTGTAATGCAGTTGAATAGGAATAATATCCTCCACTTAAGAGAATTTGGGATAAAGAACATAAATACATTGTTGATATTTACATATACAGATACATCCATAAATTTTTACACACACCTACAGAACTAAGGCCAATCTGTCCAAATTAGTTAATATTGAAAATAATTCAAATATCTGGGGTTTTTTTTCCATTTATTTGGTGAATTTTCCATGATGTTAATAACTGTATTTACAGTGTCCATTTACTTTCTACTTTTAACTAGGATTACTGTTGTAATACCTTTAACCGAAAGGATCTTCAGGTTTTCAACAACAACAACAAAAAAGTGAAAAAGAGGAAGAAAGAAGGCCAGTTTACCACTTGCATGGTTGGCTTTAGATCTCAAAATGTCTAGTTTTGGCATTTCCCTTCTTTACTTTTAAAATCAGTCTAGTTCTTAGAAATTATCTAAATTGGATTTTATTTACTAAACCTTTGAATACAAGAAGAAAAAAGTCCCCCTAAGAAAATATGAGTCTCAATATTTAAGTTTCCCAGTCTCCTATTGCAGATGGGTTAACTCTAGATGATTAACTCTAATTTTGCATATTTTTTTTTTCCTATGGTCTATATATAACATCTGTCACTGTACTTTTGTCACATGGGGAGCATACTAGAGAAGAGTATCTTATAGACTTGTAGCCTATTTTGTATGTCTGTACTTATCTCTACAAAAGCCCATATGCCTTTATAATGCATGTTTTATATTTGTAAGGTTTTTTTCACATTTTCTTTATGTGTCTCAGAGCTAGAATAACACATCTAAACTAGTTTAATTCACCAATAGAAGTGCTTTATTCTCCAAGATGTAATGTTTCACAGGACTACAGAATACTTGGGGTCAGAAGGGACCTCTGAAGGTCACCTAGTCCAGTCCCTCTGCTCAAGTAGGACCACTGAGAGCCCAGGGCAATGTCCAGACAGCTTTTGAGTGCCTCCAAGGATGGAGACTCCACAACCTCTGTGGACAACCCGTGCCAACACTCAGTCACCCTCACAGCAAAAAAAGTTTTCCTGATGTTCAGATGAAGTGTCATAAGTTTCCGTTTGTGCCCACTGCCTCTTGTCCTGTCACTGGGATGAAGTTTTTCATCCTAAGGGTATTTTTCTTCAATTAATAGAGAAAGGTGCTCCTTTCTTCTGCCTCTAACATCAATAATCAGAGTAGTGAATTCTTGGAAATTAAAGGTATCAATTTAGGAAATCACTCCCATTCAAAAAAGCACTGAAACATACATTATGTCTCATTGATATAAATGAGGGTTATGTGCACATCTAAACTTAAACAAAAATCTAAGATCTTTCCTGAAAAGAACAGGAATATAAACCTATGCTAATGTTTTCCTTAACTGTAGGAATAAGTAGAGCCATTATAACTATTAAATTAGTGCTTAAGAATTCACATATAACTTTCAGAGTCAACAGAGTCCTTTTAGAAAGAAATCAAAAATAGCTATTGTATATACAGCATAAAAGTAACTTATATGAATGCTACCATTAAATGTGTAAATTAAAGAGAAAAAGATTACCACTTTCTGTGGCACACCAATTAATAGCAGTTTCTGCTGTTTCAGATCTATGTTCAGCCTTAGCTTATATATTCTACTATCTGTACTGATTCATTACTAAGTGTGAATAACAGGACTATTTCAATAAAAATGCAATATAAAAAAAACAAATCACACTTACATAACTGCCTACATACAAGTACCCCACAATGCAGCACAATACTCATCAAATTAAATTCCATTTAATTAAAAGCTCAATCAAACAGATCAGTATTAAGTTCAGTCAAAAATGGCTATTTTGTGTCAATGCATTTGATATTAGGATATAATGAAGATAAGGTGAGTAACTGCTAAATGGCTTAGCACTTTATGAACTCAGTAAGAACTTTTGTATTACTAAAAACTGTTCTCTGGTCTACAAAGGTCAACAAGAACACACTACTCAGATAACAAAACCTGAACTGGAAGCAGTGTAGGATTTGCAGATTCAAAGCACCACTGATAGTAACTTTTTAAACTGTTATTGACAATTTATTTAAACAATTTTGCAAGAATTCCTGTTCACATGGTATTAAATGTAATCGAAGTTTTAGTATTTCTGCTGAAAAATACATTTTTATGCAGCCTTTTTCTGTATGAAGTTACTTGATCTGAGGTTAAATAACTTCATTTTCTATTATTGAACTGTTTCACTAACTGTGTTTTGTACTGACAAATATGTACAGATAATGCAGTCATGCAATTCTAACTCTATAAAGCTGAAAGAAATGGACTTGATGCTACTTTCCTGGACAGCTCTAGAGCTAGGATCTATGATCAAAAAGTTCTCAAGTATGTAGCCTGAGAAAAGTCTTCATTGATATCTGTGTTTTAATGCAAAGTTATGTTATGTCCTGCTAGTTTTAAGGCTGGTAGCCTAACTATTTTTTTCTGCAAAAATTATTTTTTGCCTGGTACAAACTTAACAGGCTTGCAAACTCTCTCAAATTATAGTCTTTCTAATTGCTCTTTTCTCCAGATACTTGACTGTAGTTCAGCTCATGATGGTTGACCCAGCATTAACAGCTCTGTATGCTGCCCATAGATTTGAATTTTGAGTTCTGCTTCTTCTCTATCTAGCATATGTTTCCCACTTTCTCTATCCTGTGTTCCTTGTGTTATTTTGGATTTATTATCAAAACATCTGTCCAGTATCTGCTTCCCTTATCTTTCAGTTTGGACTAGACAGCATCCTTTGCTTATTTAATTCTAATTGCTTTGACAAGAATTAATTATAGAATTGTTTGCTTTTCATTATTTTAAGCGTCAAGATGCCATCCAGAAGGTTAGCTCTTGTTAGTAAGCTGTTATCTCCATTGGTTCCAGACTGTTAGACTGGAATTTCAGCTTCCCATCATATCTAAATAGATCAGTAAACTTCCTTTTTATACATAATTAACAGTATTTGTATGGTTCTTTGTACAAGAATTGCTATTCTCATTGCTATAATACCTTTCAGGAGTACTCCTTGGCATGAGACAAAGGAGATTTCTTTTGACAGCAATATTTGTAGCTTGCAGGTACATACTATAGTGCTATTTAAGTTTCCCTCCCTTGTCCTCCACTTCAGTTCTGGTTCATTTTTAGTCTACCAGTCAGGATCTTTTTTTATTTGCTTTTATTTGCCACACGTATTGATATTTCTCAGTATCATTGTCTTCTCTTTTCCAAACCACTCACCAACTAATGTAATGGCAGATAACATTACAATTAAGCTGCTAATATGATATCTGTCAAGTTATGTTCCAGGAATCATCTTAAAGCTCTAAATATAGATATGTCAAAATTGCCATATCAAAACTTAATATAGGATAGAAATCTTGTCTGTGGTAACAATAGAGGTTATGCAAAGTGGTAGAGAAAAAGTATTTTACTGAAACTATTGAAATGATCAAAAATTAATTGCTCAGTTGTTGATTCAATAGATACCATTAAACTTGATTTAAAAGGGACATTACATCAGCATTGCTTACAAATTTGCATCGATTTATGAACTTACATATTACATGCTTGCACTTCTCCCAGAAGTCACAATGCAAAACAGAACAAATACGAAAAAACAAAATACTTTATTTGACCAGCAGTTAGATGGCTAACAATTGGCAACTATTTAGATTGAGAACAGCTGGGGGACCATTAAAAAAAACCCCAACAAACAACAAACAAGCAAACTCTCATCCTTTTTGGGGAATGAGCCTACTTTAGCTGGCTGTTAGTTTGGGATTCTCCTAGAGTTTTATCTGTCTATGCCTTTTCAGAGCATGTAGTGTTTTACCACAAATTTTATGTGAAATTGCGAATACTTAAGCAATGATGGCAAATGAGACACCTGCTTTTCTGCACTTCTGAGACAAAAAGAAGTTCAAGATAATTAAAAAGGCTCAAATATTAAACTGACAGAAAATATATTTGCCCACATAATTGTGCGATTAAAGTGTAGAACTCATACCTACAAGAAGTTATTGAAATAGTAGACATGGGCAAATCTTAATTTTTTGCTAGTTGGCTATTCATAATAATTAATTGCATTTTTGGCAGAGATATTAACTATCCTTTACGACACCAAATAGGTTTTTTTGGTTTTTCTTTTTACTATTAAAAGAAATTTGTGTAAGAGTCAGGTTATCAACAGCCTTCAATGCTTTGTGGCCAAACTATGGCAGTCATAAACAAAGCATTGAATTAGATGAGCATAGGATTTTATCTAAGAGGGCAATATCTTTGTTTCTGTTGTTTGTACGTGGTGCTTAAATTTAAGACATGCTAAGAATGTTCATAAGGCACAAAAGATAAAATATGCAGAAATTAATCTATTCCTATCTTGGCTTTCTTACAATGTTGATTTTCTCCATGTTTATAGAGAAAAACTCAAGGTTATCTCTATTCTCTTAACACATTTCAGTAAAAGGAGCTTCTGTTAACTGCTGCGTGTTCATAAGGATTGTAAAATCCTTAATGACAATCAGGTGACTTTATAACTTCCTAAATAGTAGAAATAGGTTTTCTTGATCATTAAGATATAGGTATCACAGCAGATTCTTGCATATATACTTTTTAATACATAATACACACATGCACATAAGTACACATATAAATATACATAGAAATACCTAGAAATAGATATATAAATGTATATGTATACGTAGAGACAGAGGGACTGAATGTGAGAATATTTGAGCTAGGAGCCCTACTGCAGAGCCTCAAAAGCGGTTTCCTACGTAACCATTTCATAGACATTTTGTAGTCTTGGCATCCAGAAAAATAATGTTTGGGGAGGGAGTGCTTGATTAGCACAGGTCTCTCAAGTTATGTTAAAAAGCAGGAGGAAGATACAGGTAGGAGATACAACTGGATAAACTTATCCTGTTGAGTGTTTCTTCTATAAAAAGAAAACTTTCATTAGGAACTGAGAATATCAAAGGACAATTCTCATACCAAAGCAATTTGAAATACTTCATCTTTTTAAATGTCAGGACCATGATTATAAAGTTCGAAACTGTACAAGAAAGAGTTGTAGCTAAATCCCAAGGGACATTATGTGGATATTTCCTCTTCTGATTAGAGTCTTTTTTCCAATTTGAATTGTTCTTTGCAGATGGCCGGCTCTGTACCGTGGTTCTTAGAAACATCAGCTTCTAAACATCAGGTCATAACTTCTTAACAGGACCACTTCATTTATCATCTTCCTGCTTTAGCATTAGAAAACAATGTCTCTTCCTAGAAGGCTCTAAAGTTATGTGCCATACACAGTAAAAGGGCACACGGTATTCAGGGAAGGTTTGTTGGTCAATTATTAGAAAGCCTGTCATCCTGGTCTGATTTTTATTGTGTGGGGTTTAATTTCTCATCAGAGTTCTGTGGAACTGCTGTGGTTGTCGTATCAATGACAGCAGTATGAAGCAACATTACTCTGTATATTGGCTATATGCAGCAGCAACAATTACAGATCTGCTTTAGAAAGGAAAAGAAAAAGGCAAAAAATGTGTATAATCAA
Source organism: Stercorarius parasiticus (assembly GCA_013396915.1). Taxonomy (NCBI): domain Eukaryota; kingdom Metazoa; phylum Chordata; class Aves; order Charadriiformes; family Stercorariidae; genus Stercorarius; species Stercorarius parasiticus. The sequence continues at coordinate 56,118 of VWZL01003276.1, forward strand.
ATGATCAGTTTAAAACCTGCTATCATTCAGACAAGATGCCTGGTATTTGATGCTAAATTAATTTAAATCAAAGCTCTTCCAGAGTCAGTAGTTGTCAGATCCTCAGCTTGACAGAATCTGTTTTTAGCATGATAACACCAAAGGCCAGTGATTAAGGGATTAAAGTAGGAATTAATTTATGAAGAGCTGAAAAGGAAGACAAAAAGGATGAAATGGTTTCTTAGTAGTTCTGCTTAAAAATCATATGAGACTATAAACTGTTACCTGCTTTCCTAGGTAGGAATGTGATGGTAGAAGTTAATTTTCTGTTCCTGTCTCAACAGTTTTATAGTTTTGTCTGCATATTGTGTTAGACCAACATATAGACAGTGATTTTGGCAGCTCTATTAAATCAATTTTTTAAATTCTACTTGATGAATAATGCACATTTCTAGAAGAGTCAATAGCAGAAGCTCTAAATAGTTTCAACTGCATATAATATAGTGCTTTAATTCCCAATATGCTTAGCAATTTATGTGTTTCAGTTTGCATACAATTGTTACAAAGAACTGAATCATTCATATTAAAACAGATGGGTGAATTTTATCTGCAACGTATAATGGAGTTTAGAGCATAAGATGAAAATGAATAAACAGATGTGAGTGAAATCCGCATGCTACATATTTAATCTTTTTTTTAAATTCCATTTTGAAAGTTTGTTGGTTCGGGTTTTTTTTAGTGATTAAATAAAGCCAGGCTCTGTCCTCAATTACAACTCTTAAACTCTGTAGGAAGCAATTTTTAACTTATTTTTTATTACTGATTAACTTACTAGTAAAAAAAAAATGTATTCTCACTTTACTCATGTATTTTTTACTTTTTTCCAGAAAATGTTTCTATCCTCAAACCAACCTTTTTCCAGTTTGGTGTACATTTATGGGAAAAGGTTTCGTCATCACCTAGAAAGTGCAGCTGCATTTTGTTTCTATACGTTCACTTCTGATAGATGTTAGATGTATAGTTTACATACAGCAAAGGCCTTTACACTACATTGTCACAGTAAAGACTTGATTTTAAAAAGGAATCAGCCTCAATTCTTTCCAGTTTCAAGATTTGAGATAAAGCTTATTTTGATGTCTATGTGCAATAGAAAACCGTAGAAATTAAGATTTAAAGAAATGTTATGCTTTATTCTCTCTAGTTCAGCATGATTGATCCAACCTCTTTTCAGATGGGCACCAAGCAAAAAGTCCTTTCCAGTTTTGAGAGACAGTTATTTTTACTAAGAGAAAAGGTTATTATTCTTTACGTATAGTATCATCTCACCCAGTAGATCATATTCTAGAAAGAATGTATTTCTGTGATCAATTATTTTGATAGTCAGTTACATATTATGCATTAATTACAGAAACATCATACATATGAGATTGTAGCATTTCCATATAAGATGTTGTAGAGGGAAAAAAGGTGTCTTCTACATTTTGTGACATAGACCAGTTCCTTACCCCCAGTAAATCTGTCCATAGATGTACAAGAATAATCTTTTACATTAGACTTTTCCTAGCCTTGTTTTGCTGCAGCTTAAACATTCTGACAGTGAGTAAAGCTGTAGCTTTTCTTCTAAAATGGTTATGCTGAAATTTCAGTTAAAAAGAACCCTGCAACCTAAGTATGCATGAACAGTTTTTCCTGATACGGATCTTAATGACAGGCCTCCAGACTGCTGTACACCATTAGTGGAAGTACCCTTTTCCTCCAGATAGAGCTGACACAGAGTCAAGTGACAAACTTGCCCAGACAAGCTAGCTGAGCAAGTCCAATAAGCCTGTCTTCCAAATCTGTACTAAGTGCTGAGTGGTTTTGATTAAGAGTTAAAAAGCTTTAAACGGCTTTACTCGTCTCTGTCTCGTCAGCGGATGTATTTCTGGTCTATCACCATGGCTTTTGAAATCAGGTAGATCACTGTTGCTAAGAGCCCTGGTTTGAACACTGAGTGACCAAACCTGTACATCCTGTTGCTGGAAACTCACTGCAGGGTACTCTCATGATAGACAGGAATGTGTCTGGTCTTTTTCAGGGACTGGTTTTCACTAATCCATCACTTCTTACAAATCCTGAAAATAGATCTGAGGTATGTATTTGATCAAAACATTCTTTCTTTCACTGAGAGAAATTACTAATCCTATCCCAATGTGGCAGTTGTGGCACTGTTGCATTCACAAAAGGAAAAGGGAAATGTGTGTTACCCTCTACTGGGTTTAGTTGTGTCTTCTCTCAAATCAGTAAAGCAGGACTGAGAAATCACTTGGCAGATGAAGGTGACTTTTTCCCAGTCTCCCTACCTCTCTGCCCAATGGTATGCCAAGAAATGTAAGGAGACGTTCCAGATTGTTTGCATGCTGAGCCTCTCCAGTGAAGGCTTCCCCAGTTCAAAAGATGTATTCTCATGCTCTCAAAGCTGTGTTTCAGCTAATTATCTTTTCCACATTTTATAGAATTGAAGTAATAGCTTCAGTTTTAAGGCTTCACGTATAGTGATGTAATTTACAGGCACCTAACTTGGCAGCTGTCCAGAGGCTCCTGAGAGGAAGATCTTCTTAGTTTGTGATTGTGCTGGTGCACCTTTTGCTTTTCCTTTATAAAGGCTAAGCCAAGCTTGTGTTTGCCCTGAATACACAAACTTGATGTTTAGGTTTGCTTTTAACTCATACTACAGTTGTAAAATTTTAATACTATCATTCTCCATGATGCTTACCAGGTTGTCTGCTTATTTTGATGGTTCTGTTGTTTGCTCTTTAAAATGCCCACCCAGCTACCTATTTTATGACAGTAGCATTTTTCACCTTGGTGCCTTTATATGAAATAATGGGTAAAAAAATTGTGAGAGAAACTTGTATACAAACTGAGAGGAATGGCTCTGGCAGTGAGGTTGATTCTATCCCTTATATTGACATTATGAATTTTATTCCTGTTTGCCATTATCTTAGAATAAACCTGGTCTAGTGGGAGGTGACCCTGCCCACGGCAGGGGGCTTGGAACTAGATGATCTTTAAGGTCCCTTCCAACCCGAACCATTCTATGATGCTATGGTTCTATGAAACCTCTGTTAAGATTTACATATAAATAAAACCTCACTAAGTCATCTATATCATTCTGCATACTTCAAAGAAAGATAAATTATACTTAAACAATTTTAACAGATGTACTCTTCCAAGATCTCAAAGTATGATGACTCCCAACTTATTCCAGTGTTTTACTATTGTTATGACTAGAAAGCTTCTCCTAATATCTAACTTAAGTCCTTCTTTTTGTAACTCAAAAACATTATATTTTTACTTATCCACATTCACTGTGGATTATTCCCTTTGAGGCCTTTTATGCATATGAGAGCAGATATTGTATACCTAACATATGTCTTCTCCATTTTAAACTAAGCACTGAAATATTTTTCAGTTCTTCCTTGTAGACCATTATTTCTATATCTCTGCTTATCTTTTTCTTCTGTAGTCATTAAATTGCTAATTTCTTGACCTGCAGTGTACAAAAATGATAATAGCATTTCAACCAAAGCTATTGACTAATTATTTTCTGTATTTCCTATTTATGCATTCATATATGCATACATATATTTAACAACAGAATGACATTGTTGACTCATGTCCATCTAGTGATCTGTTATAACCACGGATCTTTTTCTGAAGAACTTCTCCCTACTTCTGTCCCTATACAAGTATACATGTCTACTGACAATGTCTGGCTTGGCAAATTCAAATCTAGCCTTGGAATACCACTGAATTCAGTTTTGACTTCCTAAATATAGTTTCTATTTTTTTTCAATTGGGTCATTTTTAGGAGCATTACTGATAGATCCAGATCAGATGCCAGTGAAGCGCTGTTCTGTGTCTCTTTTTCTTTGGACAGTGAAAAACAGGTAATTTCCCTTTATTCACAACTGTGGCCACTTCCTAGTGCATTGATCTAGAGATTGTTTTCCTAGCTTGCTTAGGAAAATAGAATGCAGAAAAATGTAAAAGTTTTATTACATCGCAGATATTTTAGCTTTTGTTTCTGTTCTGTTCACAATGCATGTTATCACATTACAGAGAAAGGAAAAAAAAATGTATGCAACTTGCTCCTTTCAGTTCATGGTGATTGTTGTTTTCTTATAGATACATGCAAATTGTTTAATTTGCTTCAGTATTTGTCTGAGAGCTGAAGGTAATTTGACTGATTTACAATTCTTCCCCTTTTTTCCGTGAAGACCCCACTATTTCTTTGTCCTGTCTTTCAATACAATGCACTATTGAAGATAACTTAGCAAATCTAACATTGCTACAGCCAGATCTGCATGTATCTAGAAAAGAATTTGTCAGATCCATCAGATAACTTTGATGTTTTTATATTGATTACTTTCACAAAGTATTCACATGACAATCACAATAAATGGAACTACAATGGAGTAAGATAAACGTTGAATAAAGAAAGAGCAAGTTAGAGACTACTTGGCTAAATGTAAGGCTTTCATAAATAATCTCTAACCTTTTTTTTTCTATCAAAGTTGAAATCTTATCCTTTGTCTCTAATATTGTGTTAATGTCCTTTTTCTCTGAATTAATTGCATTAACTGTCTGATTTAAATTGACCTTTTTATTTAAGACTGTTGAGACTTGCATTGCAAAGAAGCATTCAACACTTAGGCCCTTCTCAGACTCATTTTTGCCGGATTTACTAATCCATCAAATAAAGAACCATTACTAAGCTTAGTCACTGTCCTATTGCTAATATAAGACATTGATTTGTTAATCTTGATGCCGCTTTCTGTTTGTGCCTTGGATTTTTTTTTTTTGGTGTTTGGCCTTACAAGATGTAAAATTTGTGTTCAGCACCTGTTGGCAGATCCCATTTTTTCAATATTTTTCTTTTGTCATATAAAGGAGAAGATCGTATTCCATTCCGCACTGAATGAAGCCTCTGTTTATTCAAATCTAGCACAACACATATTCTTTACGCTATCAACCTACATTGTTGCATGCATGCGACAAATAGATAAATCTAGATTATCAAGAGTTATGCTAATACAAAATATGAAATAACGAATTGATATTAGCAGAAGCTTGGCACATGATCGCAGGGTAAATTCTTTGAAGATAATTAATTTGTTATTTTCTAATTAACTACTTTCAGATTTCAATTATAAATGTAATGTCTCTTCATAGAAGTGTAAAAAAATAAAGACTCTAGTTCCATAATTTGGTTTACTATACAGCCTGTTTATTTATACTGCATATCAATTAATATAGCTATGTTTGTATCATGCACCAAGCATTTATGATATGCATCTTTGGTCAAGAAGTTACACCCTTCTTAGAAGTTATTCTTATATTCAGGTTAAGCTTATGTGTTATTTTGAGCGTTATGAGCTTATGAGTATTTTTCATGAGAAAGTGAAAAAGGTTATCTCAGTGGTCAAGCGTATAGTTATAAATTCCAATTGACTGAACTCCAAGATACTTAAACAAAATTAAAAAGGAAAAGAACAACAGGTTGTTGTAACAATATACTATTGGGCCAGTTTTTGGAAAAGAAAAAAGTGTCTTAAAAATGTTCCACTTTGCTCAACTTTTTTGGGGGAAAGTTTTGGTTTGGGTTTTGTTTAGGATTTTTTTTTCTCTATGCAAAAACATTTACAAATTAAACAAACTTTTCTTTTCTGTTTCTCTTTTAATTACACACCTTCTGCTGTTTGCTCCTTGCAATTTGAAAATGTGACAGGGAAAGTAGGAAATATGTGATACTGAATTCTGCTTGAAAAGTAATAGTGGGTTTTTAGATTTTAGGATTTTTTCACTCATAGAATCATATCCATATTTTCCATCCATTAACTAATTTATCACGGAAGTTTTGGCTTCTCCATTGCTCTATAACTTTACATATATGTTCTTTATTTAAAATTGATGTGAAGTTTTACATTCTGTACTGTGTTAGGAACTACATCCTTTTTATTATCAAGTTTAATTCTGAAATCTTGAATAAAATCTGTGGGTGCTGTGTCAGATATTTTTAATGGGGTTAATTTTTTCTAAATCTCTGAAATTTCTATAGGATGCTGTATATGAGCATAGATATAGCTGTTATAATTTTATAATCTTTATATTTTTATGTCTTACTCATGTTTTACATGTATAGATACAACTTAAAACTGTACAACACTGTTCATAGTTTGCTTGATAGACAAGATCAAGATTGGATTGATTAGATGTTCTATCATTCTATGATATGGATTAATGCATTTGTTTTCCAGTAGTGCCAAAGAGCACGGAGCATTAAAACTACTTTCTGACAGTCATGCTAGAAACACTTTTCCTACTTGTCCTTTTTTCCAGTGGTGACATGTTGCTCTGACAAAGATGGAACAGTGAATCAAGAAGCCAACACAGGACAGTAAATTTACAAGAAGGAAAGAGAAATCAGTCTTTCTATGGATGGCATTCCTCACAGACAGAATAAAGAAAATTATAAATATCTACTGGAAAATAGAGTTTTGGGATACAATGCTTCCTATTAGAAGGCTTCCTATTGTATGCTGCAGTTACAGATTATCTGGATAAATTCTGATTAAACAGAAGAGAAGAGAATTTGTTCCTTTAAAACACGTGGGAGAATGTGCAAATAATTCTTCTTTACATAATGAAACAACTGCAAATGAGAAATATATTATTATAAATTATCTCTTTTGTCACCCATTAGGTGGGAAACACATTACTTTAATATCTTTCAAACTGAGAAGCATAATTATTTGATGAGACCAATCTCCATTACTTATCTCATCCTCTAATTATAATGTATTAGTTTTACAAGTGATTATGGAGAAGTTGGTTAATCTAAGCAAGAGATCAATAATTCAAACCAATAGTTGAATTTTATGACCTGCTTCTCTATTGATGTGGACACACAGTTAGTGACTGGTTTACTTTATTTGATATCTTGTCCGACACACAGTGCATTCTCCTAAAGTAAACATTAGTGCACGTGAACAATTATATGAGTAGAAGACTGGATGAATATGGAAAGAAATGGATTAATTAAAAAAGCACAACATAGCATTTGTTAAAAGACCTGGAGCAAAGTCCTTTCCCTGCTGGTTTAGAAGCACCAAGTGTTTTGGCTTAAAGCTCACCAGCAGTTTTCTTTCCTCCCAACAGGCTTGCTCTTCACAGTGAGTCTGTACATTAGAATCACTTTGAAGCGTGAATCTATAGAAAAAATGAAATTTGAACCTCAAGGCTAGCAGGAAATATTTGGAAATGCAAGATCCCACAAGCAGCTCAAAAAAAAGAAGTTGAGTTGCTGAGTTGTTGTCTTTTTTCCTAGTTTTATTTGAAATGTACTTATTTTAAAGGAGGAGAGATAATAGCAGCGTTATATAGATTAAGAAAAAAAAGTTGGAGATTTCGCTTCTGTTTCTGCAAAAGCCTACTGTTACACAAACTGATCTTCTGTAACTGAGCCAGGATGCCGTATAATTTGCAGTTTCACCTGTGCGGTTTAAGTATTTTCTGAGTTCTGGCTTTCATTCAAAGCAATACGAGTTGGATTCTGACTCTTGCTAATTACCTACAAAATACAGCCAGCCTTTTTGATGCAACTTTTTCACAAGCAATTATGAAAGACTTTAACAAAATCCATAAATAAAATAGACTTTGAAAAATTTGCTTTCTATTGACAATCAACAGCCGACTCTACACTATTCACAGGGACAGAGCATACTATCCACTGTAATCTTTTTTCATGACTTTCAGTGGACAACCAAGTAGTACTAACATGTGTCAATGTTATAGATTTTCTTCAGTATTTGTATATCTGTTATCTTTTCAGGTATAAATTGGATTACATGTAAGGGTATGCGGTAAATGAGTGATGTCCCATTTAATCTCTTTTTGGGGCCTCTCACCATGTGTAGAATCGAATGCTGCACTGATGCAGTTCAGTGCTTTCCAGTGTGACAAAGGATATTGATATTGGTGACAGACATTTATTACATAGTATTCTATACTAAATACATATTTTTGTTGGGGGAATCTACTGGTAGAAAGAAGGTCATATGTTCACACAGCACATGACATTTCTAAATAATTCATTTTAATTGTCTTCTATATAAGGTAAATTGCAGGTGATCTGACATTACATGATGACATGATTTAAGAGAAAGCACAGTATTTCCAAATGGATAAACATTTTTTTTTTTACCTTAATGAAGCTGTTTTGAATGTACAAATGCATTTCAGCATTCTTTTAAAGTGTTGTCACAGAATGATCTCTAAAGAATCCTGTATTCCAACTCAGATTTATTCTTCCATAATTGCTATGAGCCAGTGTTAGGGCAAAGATTTGAATTCCAGGGAATGCAGGACTTTAGGGAGAGGACTAACCCCTACCTGTGTTAAGTAGCACAAAACCCTTTGCTTAATCTAAGGTACAATGCCATTACTTTAGAATGTCCTCTTCTGTAGAAAACAGATACAGTGATATTTGACCAATGGAAAAGAATGAGTTTTGCAAGACTTTTTTTAAACAGAAATTTAAAACTGAATCACTCATTGAAGATTTACAATATGAACTGTGTTTTTTGTGTACAGTTCCATTTTTACTGTTAAAAGGTTTGGTTCAGGTGAAATGTATGACATGGCTCTTTTCTTTCTTTTTAAAAGTTTAAGTTGTGCATGTATATGTATATTGATGTTTGTCCATAATTGTTCTTTCCACACAGTCACTTCGAGAACTTAGACATAAGGGGACTTCTCCAAAGCCCATCGAGGTTTATGGTACCTCTAACACTGATTTATTTGAAATCTAGTTTAGAATTGAATAAACAAATGATTAAGAAAATATTGGAAAATCAGTTATGAATAATAGTATTGCAATAATCACTCAAAAGAAAAGTGTTAGAAAAGCACAAAACCTAAACTATACCGAAAAGATATTGTGGGTTGTTTTTTTTCCTTCTGTTGAATCAGGTTTAGGTTGGAAAGCAAATCGCATCCAGAAGAATACTGGCCATTGGGTTATGCTTTTCACTGCAGATCTCTTTGTGCTAAACTAAGCCAATTTTTTTTTCTCTACATTTCATTTATGGCAAATAGAGGCATGCCAATTTGGTGGGACAATGAGGACTAGATGCCACATTAAAGGACTGTAGTTTCAATATTTGTCTGTCAGAGTCCCAGGACTTTCCCTGATTTACTATCAGAGTCCCACCAAAGGACTTTCACTGAATCAGATTCACAAATAATCAAAATTAGTTATTTTATTGAGAGCGACAGTTGCAGATTTGAGATTGCCGTTGATAAATTCACTAATTACAATAGCGCTAATTAATTAAGGTTAATATTGCTAGCAAAAATAACGATAGTACAACAACCCGGGGTAACATTCACCAGAGGGTGAAAGGTGCAGCGCTTACCCAGAAAGGTGTCCCTGGCTGGGGTGGAGGAAGAGAACACAGCCCGTCGACTGGTCCGTCAGGTATCAAGTTTCTTCTCTCCCAACTTAACAATCATTTTCTTCATCCTTTTATCCCCAAAATTACAAGGTTTCCCTCCCCTAGGTGACATGTGGTATGATTTGGGTGGAGAGATGAGTGCTATAGTCACATATGTTTAGCATGATCTCTAAAATCTTCATTAGCATATACAGGGGTGTCAACTTTAATATGCATTTCACAGGTACTGAGGCAAAGGTCAATTATCAGGCATGGCAGCCTCTCAAGGAAACAAAGAGCTACACAAAGTCTCTGTTATCTTGATTTTACTGTCTCTGCTGACGAAAAGCAGGGCTGTCCTGGCTCCCCAAGACTACCCCGTTATTTATGTATCCTGTGATAGCCAGACAAGCCTTCACTCCCCTGGGTTGCACAAGAGATAGCAAAGCCAGTCTTAATTGCTCTTTGAGCACAGAGACTTCAACTCATTATCCAAATTCCACACTGGAACTTGAGTCTCTTTCAATTCAATGGGGAAAAGAGAGTACTGAAAGTGGAAGCATTTTATTTTCATGTTCTGCTCAACATATTATTTAGTCCATGAGTTTATTACTTTATAAAAACCTTCTCTTTGTCCTTCCTCTCTGCAAATCTTTAAAATAGATGTTGTCATCTGAAAATTTACACCTCAGTGCATTCTCAGTGTAATTCAATATTTACCATAATATGCCAGTCTTCTTGCATGTATCTATGGAAACCATCTACAATTATAATATCAGAATCCTTTAGCATAACTTGTTGATATAAAGACTAAGTCGTATATATAAAATTAATCTGCAGTGCTCTTGCCATCAGCAAGGAAGTGATTTTAGATTTGGATAAAATTTGGCATTTGCTTGTTAAAGGAAAATTTCCATCTCTAAAACTTGGGGGTGGGGGGGGGTGTGGGGGGGCGGTGATTGTATCCTGATCCTGGTTTTGATCAAATAATAAGATCCCTTAGTAACTTGCAGTACACCTCCTGTGCTGCTCTTCTGTCATATTCTGCATACTGCTTTGTGTCATTCCTAGCTAAAATTTGCAAAACTCTTAGAATAATGAAAATATATTTGCAAGCCCTTTTTCTCACCTTTTATAAAGATAAACTCTCCAGAATCTTCATCATCCTATAATCATGGCACACAGTATCAATTTTTTTGCTTGCTCTAAGTTTGTGTTATGTTCCCTTCAGACGAAGTCACACTGACAACATGGAAGTTGGGGAAAAAAACCAGACTGTTCCTTATTTGTAGAGCTACTGATCATGGACAAAATATTCCAGAGAAGTTGGAGCTGGGAGAATCTGAAGACTAGGCTTATTTCAAGATTAAAACATCTAAATTTTTGATGTCTACATAAGTGTCCACAAATTAACATACATCTAAGCTCCCTTTGTAGTCAATGGAGAGGTAATCAATATAATCAGTGGAACCTAGATATCTATAAAGTTGACCTACTGGTCAGCTGGTCAGACCTATTGATCAGACATGGAGTCTATTTCAGTGCAAGTTATCACTCTGTAAGATCCCTAAGCTTTAATACCTCTATTATCCAAAATGATACAACAGTTCCTAACAGGACTGAGAAGGAAAACAGAGGGAAGGTTTTAATGCTTGGCAGAAAGGTAGTATAAAGAGGAAGGTGTCAGCTTCATCAGAAGCCAGGGAATTCCCAACAAAGAAGCAGCCCGTTTAAGCAATTGTTAGCAAAGTTCTACATGGAGGATTGCACAGTCAGAAAGCACACAGCTGAGGAAGAAGTCCCAAAGGGGAAGTCGTGATAATTCCGTATCTTCAGGTGAAGGGTAGGTCAGAGGATAGAAATAATCAAATAGACAAGTGGAAAATAAGTACCATTTAAAAATATTTTTGAGACAGGTAGTGTGGCGCACCTGCTTTTTATATAAATGTTAGAAGCTTAAGAACTAAGTTAAGAAAACTGGTATGTTATGCCTTAAATGAAGGCAATGCTGAAATCAGAAACTTGATGGAAGGAAAATTATAATTACCGAACAGTATAAAACCAGGCTACAAAATGCATAAGAATTCTAGCATAAAGCATACTGGTGGTGGTGTAGAATTATACATTTAAAATCTCTTAGAATTAAGCCAAATTAATAAACTTACCACTTAAACTACCAGAATATTCATGAATTGAAATCCCATGCCTAAACAAGAAGTGTATAGTAGTCTGTCCATATTGCCACCCAGACAACTAGAGAGGTAAGACTGACTGCTGCGTCCTGAGAGGTCAGAGAGAGTTAGAAATAAACAGGTGACCTCAATTACCCTATGGACAAAGGTCAAATCATAACTTAAACCATAGATTATATTTTTAGGTGATATCAGTAATTGTTTAACAGAATAGCTGGCTTGCAAGCCCACAGGAAGAAAACCATCCCTTTATTTGGCTCAGTAAAGTGCAGGATCTGTTTCAAACTCTCACTGTGGAAGCACCATCTGTAAGAGCAACCATAAAGTACTTACATTCAGCAGCCCCACAGAAGTATCAATGGCCAAAGAATTCAGTGCTAAATTTTAATACGGAGAACTAGGTGAAAAAGAAAGCTCTTGTTAAAAGGAAGCTAAAGAGGACAGCTTGCAGGCAGTGCAGAAACTGTTAAAGATGACCATAGTGGTAACACAGTGCCAGTTCACACCACCTATTATGAAATGCTTGAGAAAGTGTAAAAGGAGGTCAGCATGACTAAACACCAAAGGGAAAGGTTAGCAGTAAGAAGCATCTGAACAAAGAAAAGGATTGTGAAATTTGATAGATAAAAATGTACACATAGTTAGGCCAAAAAAGAATTTGATGAAAAGCTAAGTTCGGGGATCAAAACTTGTACTAACTTCCTGAGACATGAGGACAAAGAAGCCCCCTCCCCTCAGAATCTGTAAGGTCTTGGAAAGGATGATGACACTGCAGAAAAGATAAATTAATTCTTTACAGAAGTATTCACCATTAAAGAGATGGGGAGACTGTCCTACCAGAACCTTTTCATGAAGGGCACTCACCAGAGGATCTGAAACTGAAGTAAGACACTTAGAAGAGTTATAAGTAAGTAGAATTACCACTACCCAGCCACTAAGACTGGGTGGCATTCACCAGGACAACACAACAGACTTTCTAGGAATTCTAGGAAAAAACAGGTGAATTTCTAACAGTAATGTATAATCTTGGATTATAATGTTGGCAATTGTCCTTGCCTTCTTCATATTTGGTGGGGGGCGCAGAGGTGGCGGGTATAGATGACACCAAACTCTAGAAAAAGGTTCCAGGGACTCTGTATGCCTTGTATCTTCCATGTATTTGTGCAATCCTCTCCAGAACCAGTACAAATTTCTTCCATCCACCACCTTCTCTTAGCAAGGCTTTCCACAGATCTGCTGCTTGTTGTATGGGGGAAAAAAAAACAAAACCAAAAAAAAATCCAAACCAAACAAAATCCCACTTATTTTTCTTGCTTTAAACCTCAGTGGAGTGAAGTATTTGTCCCACCACTACAAGATATTTCCAACTATAGATGTAAACTCTGTCCTTTTGAAATTTCAATGAAGCCACCTCTCATCATATTTTTATTTTTTTAGAATTTATTTGGTTTTATTATTAATTTGATAAAAATACTCAGCAATGTACTGGTTGCGAAGCCCACTTTCATTAAAATAGATTCTGATTTTAATTTATATGTTTAATAAAAGTAAGAAAGATAGACCTGCAGGAAAAAAGTTTAGGAGAAGTATGTTCTCTTTTCAAAGGATGATAAAGACTTTGATGTACAAATAATGTAGCACTTTCATCTTTTTCCTTTTTATTTTTTTTAATTAGACATTCACTTTTTTGAGTTATATATTGCTGCATGCCAATCTTTTAAAGAATCTAGCCTGATTAAGGGCAACATGTTAAGTTCTACTTGTAAGTGGCATTAATGAGATTGCTTTCCTTTAAGTGTAGTCTTTGTGTTCAGTGAGATGTACGAAACAAGAAAAAATGTCACCTAACTCGAATTTATGATTTGTTTGCTTTGACATTCACTTTCATGCATGTTACAGAACTACAGTAATAATCTAATTTTAATGTCAATTTTGGAAACAGTAACTGGATACATGTATAGTCTGTATGTGGTTATATACCACAGAAAGTGTATGGCATGTATACCTGGGCACAGAGCATATAACTGGTTGAAAGAGGTTGGTATGCAGAGCTGTACTATACCAATACTTCTTGGAATACCGAACTAACATTAGTTCTTAGGACACACCTGCAGAGCAAATGTGTTTGATATTGTCTTTCCATTTCAAATGGTGGTGTGTATGTGTATAAAACTATATGAACATAAATGTTTTGCAGGAGCTCTTTTTTTACTTATAGCTAAAGGCTCCAGGAGTTCTGTATTCATATTATGCAACAAAAAGTCTGTTTGTTCAAAGGCTTGCAATGCTGTGGTAAATGGCAAATAATAGCACCACCTGAAGGTGCTTTTAAAATATGTATAGATATTGACACTATATGACCTAGACTCACCCTTCACTTACGAATCCCGCCAGTAAAGAAACCCAAACTCTCCTAGAAATACTTATTCATTTCCCCTACTTCCAATATCATCTTTGTATAATTTATTTTGATGGTATCTGTTTCCTCTACATCCAAAATCTTTACTTCCCATTAAGGAAATTACCTGGAAGTAATTTAATGGTACTGACTCATGGTCTTTGATCTGTTGTATTGAGACCTCAGCTAAACTGAGTTTTTGAATCTGGTATTTTGTCTTGTCTGGATTTACTATATTTTTGGCCTTAAAAGTCACTAAATATGACAGCATCAAGTTTTTGTCTTATTTTACTTTCTGATGGGAGAGGCAGATATGGTTCATAAGGTGTCTTCTGCAGACCTATAGAGAATAACTAGTAAAGATATGCAGTAAAAAGGAAATATGACGGTAAATGTGTTGTTAATCTGCACCCAAAAATTACATATTCTGATAATGTACTTATGGAACTGATTCTTATCAATATTTTTGTTCCAGTTTCTTCAGAAATATTAGCTCAAATAATTACCCCTATCATATTTTCTGACACTGAAACTGCTACGTGTTTCTGGAGTTTGGTGTTGTTTCAACTTGATCAAATCCCTTTTTATTTTAGAGGTTGGACTTTAGCTATCCTCAAAATTTAAAGTGATGGTCAGGAAAGTAGTTTTCAGAACACTTTATCTTTTTGTAATGTAGTATGTGCTCACTCTTCATAGTTCTTTGTGTGCACAATGATTAATAAAAAATGATAAAATTTCAGCTGTGCTTGAAACAGTAAGTGGGTTGCACAATTTGTGAGCTATAGAGGTTTGGTTCAGCAATAATTTTTAGGGCAACAATTTTTTACTTGTGCTTTTTGAAGAAAGAAAATATGGAAGTTGTGATGATTAAAATATATTCTTTATCTTTCTTTTGAAAATCATGAAAGAAATGTTACATATGCATCTTTTAAGTTATATTCTAATATTAGTAAATACTTAATTTTTCATATTTTCATTCAATTTATGTCTGAGACAACATTCATCATTGATCCTAGTCTCTTATGTTAATTTATCCCTGTGCAAAAGGATGTTTTTTCCACCACAGGTTATATTGGCACCTTCATATTTACAATCAGCTTAGATCATATCATCTTTAGTATCATCAATTCATTTTTAAATGACCATCTATTTGATGATCACACCTCATCAGCTCTGAAATATAGGAGATAAAGAGAATTATTTTGCTTTGCAGTAAAAGTAAAAAGTCGATATGCTTATTGAAAGTACAATATTTAGTCTCTATTTCAGGTGGAGTTTTTAAGATGTAAAAATATTATTATCTGGAAAATATTTGGCTATGATTTTCCCTCAAAAGAAACTCAAAAGAATCTGAATCTGTTCTGAAGGAATAACTAAAATTCAGATTACAATCTTGATGTACTCTATCCACCACTGTACATATTGAACAAGCTGAGATACTGCAAATTGTGCTATGTATTTGACTGTCATTTTTCCCTAGAACTTGGTGGCATATGACACATTTTGAAGCTTTCTGTTATTCTCTGAAATAGCAGTCAGCAACAGTATTCTTATCGTGTTCATAGGTTTTAGCACTTCAGTTCATCTGTTTACTTTCTATCTCCAGATCAGCCCTTTGACAGATGCCACAATCTATCAGTTCTATCTATGTCAGTTCAGAAACAAGAAAGGGAATCACTAAGGGGCTTATTTCCAGCTTTGAAAGATAAATCTGTTGAGGTTAAGAACCAGACTCTGATTGGTTAAGTGAAAGTAGTCCAAGCAGTCACTTTTTTTTTTTTTTTTTTTAATGAAAAAGGTACTGATGGATGTTAAGTGAAACACAAAGGTTGCTTCGGATAACTGTAACCCTTACAGTACAGTAAAATCAACCACCCAGTATCTTGTCATGCTTTATTTTGCTCTCACCTACATTTGGAGACCAGAAAGAACAGGAAAAGTGAACAAAAGATCTTTTATAGAACTTAAAAATTAATTCAGGGTGGATGTTTGGTTTTTCATGCATAAAGTCTCCTGCTAAAGAAACATCCATTCACATTTTTATTTTACAGCGAATCTGCAGTTTCACAGAGGAGAAGAGAGTTTTCCAGGCAGAGTGTCTGCTGATTAATTGGTGTCAACCAGGCTTACATCAACGGCTGGAGCTGATGATCTTAAAGGTCTCTTCCAACCAAAACAGTTCTATGATTCTAAATATGTACTATGGGATTTATTTTTGTGAATCTATCCCTGTTCACAAAAAGCTTTAGTATCTTGCACGGATTTCTCTTGTAATTAATGTTCATATATCTAATCCAAAAAGATCAGGCATACAGGTAGAGTTGTCACTCAGCTATCTATGACACTTTGGAAGTGTCACAGATACATTATTAGAATTGATGAGGGAAGGGGATACCAACAGGATTGCAGTAGGTAAACCAAAGGTTGGCATGGCATCTCCTGAGGGTGGCAATCCTAGTGGGAACATTTACACTGCTCCTGGGAGCACGGAGGGCTCAAGGGCATATCTGAAATGCTTGTACACAAATACACGCACCATAAGAAACAAACAGGATGAAGTGGAAGTGTTGGACAGCTCCAAGAGCTACTATATCATTGGGATTAATGACACATGGTGCAATGACTGGAGTGCTGGGATGGAGGACTACAGGCTGTTCAGGAGGAACAGACTGGGCAGGAGAAGAGGAGGTGTCGTACTATACACAAGGGAGAGGTTTGATTGCACAGCCCTACTAGAGAGCAGCCCTGCAGAAAGGGATCTGGGAGTGCTGGTCAATAACAGGCTCAATATCAGTCTGCAGTATGGCCTGGCAGCCGAAAAGGCAAACTGCATCCTGGGGTCTATTAAATACAGTATAACCAGCCAGTCAAAAGAGAATTATCCCACTGTCTTCAGCGTTGGTGTGGCCTCACCTTGAGTACTATGTGCAGTTCTGGGCCCCATAACTTGAGAAGGATGTGAAGGTCTTTGAATGTGTCCAGAGGAGGGGAACAAAGCTGGTGAGAGGGCTGGAAGGAATGTCCTATGAGGAGGGCTAAGGACTTCAGGTTTTGAGAAAAGGAGGCTGAGGAGCGACCCCATTGCTCTCTGCAGCTTCCTGAGGAGGTGAAGTGGAGAGGGAGGTGCTGATCTCTTCTCCCTGGTGACAGAACACATGGGAATGGTCCAAAGCTGTGCCAGGGGAGGTTTAGACTGGACATTAGGAAGTATTTCTTTACCGAGAGGGTGGTCAAACACTGGAACAGGCTTCCTTAGAGAGGTGGCTGATGCCTCAAGCCTGTCAGTGTTTAAGAGGCATTTGGACAATCCCCTTAACAGCATGCTTTAACTTTTGGTCAGCCCTGAAGTGATCAGGCAGTTGGACTAGATGATCGTTGCAGGTCCCTTCCAATTGAAATAGTCTCTTCTAGTCTATTTTATTTTATTATGTAAAAACCTTATTTTTCTCAGTGTTTATTTGACTTTTAATAGAAGTTATATGTAAACGCAAAATGATATTGTCCCACATTTGCCACCTTCTACTTTACAAACGGTCCTTGTTATTTCATAAATACTTTCTTTGGAACTGCTATACTATAAATTATTTTCTTTAAATTTTCCCTTCATCTCAGGGGATGGAAAGGATCTTGTATAGGTAAATCAACATGGAGTATATACTGATAATAAGAACTGCAAAAAGAAATAATGACTCACCATTAAGGTGCATAGAAAATGAATTCTAAGCAGTACAAATTCAGACACCAGATTGGTTTGTATTTAGTAAATTGCTTTCCCAACATAATCTAAAGCATTCCTTTAAGCAATAATGACCTGAGGAAGAAGAGCTGAACAGATGTCAGTGCTTGAGGTCATAGCTTGAGGTAGCGCCATCAAATATTTTCACTCTTTCAGTACATCTTTGAGAAACACCTGTTCTTACAATTGTTTTTGTTCTCATTAAACGTGCTTTAATAAGAACGTGTGCTTTGGGAGAGTGTTGCAAGGAGTGATACCATTCTTTTATCTAAGACAGAGACCTTGCAGAATTAGGAATTTGTTCTGAAGGAAATTTCCAAAGATCTTTTGGAATTTGTTTTGCTTTGTCATCTCTAAAGAAACTAAAAACCCTAACAATTTTTTTCATTTCTTTCTGTTTTGCAGACCACGCATTATCAGATATTTATAACAACCAAGTATTTTTTATTACTCAGTATATCCTGATAAAACAAGCATGGACAACCTCGAGAAGAATATACAAAGCAACAAAAACTTAAATTTGAATGAAAACTACCTTCCTTTAACTTTTCTTAGGCTCCCGTGCTTTAACATACAGAGACTTCACCTTTGCCTCTGAATATATTAAGGGCTGAGTTCTGAATCAATGCCAAAAACCTGAGTGAAACAAAACTTCCTCTACCTCCTTCTTACTTGATAACCAATACCTCTTTCTTCACGGTAATGTGTAGAAGCTTCTGCCTAGCATTTAAAGGTTTTGGCAGACACATGCAGATACACTTTGGCATTCATTCTATCATGGAGTCTGCGCTCTCCAAACTTAAACATAGAATCGTAGAATAATAGAATGGTTTGGCTTGGAAAGGGACCTTAAAGATTGTCTAGTTCCAACCCCCTGCCATGGGCAGGGACACCTGCTCTAGTTCCAACCCACCTGCCATGACCAGGCTGCTCAAAGCCTCATCCAGCCTGGCCTTGAACACTTACAGGGATGGGGCATCCACAACTTCCCTGGGCAACCTCTTCCAGTGTCTCACCACCCTCACAGTGAAAAATTTCTTCCTGCATCAAAATCCGTCACCTTTCAGTTTCCAATGTGTTTTGCACATTCTGTCTGTGTGCTGTATCACTATCAGTAAAAGTTACTTACTTCAAAGATAACACCTTCTCAATTTGAGGGCAATTTCTTTCAAGCTCTTTAACACTTTGAGTCTTTTTTCCTTTCTCTTGTCCTGTGTGAATCTGCAGCCGCAAACTGTGCGGAGGAAAGCTGATTTGTTTGTAATAAGGAAGATTTTGGTTTTGAAGGTATCAGTGATTAGAATTATCACATTTTTCCCTTTACAAGACTTTTCAATCCAAAGTTACGTTGTGCTGGGTGCAGGTGTTGGCCATGGGTGCTGCCAGGCGGCCCCTGTGGTGCCGGGCCGGNCCCATTCCCCATCCCCCTGCAGCACTTGGGCAGGAGGAGGTAGAGGAGTCGGGAATGGAAGAGTGAAGTTGAGTCTGGGAAGAAGAGGGGATGGATGACGGAGTGTGTTTTAAGGTTTTTTGTCTTTGTTCCTCAGCATCCAGATCTATTTTGTTTAATTATTTGAATAAAAAGTATTTAATTAAAAATATTTAATGCATTAATTTTCCTAGTTAAGTCTGTTTTGCTCATCTCTGTAACTAGCCAATGATCTCCCTGTCTTTATGTCCACCTATGAGCTTTTCCATCGTATTTTCTCCCCCCTGCCCTGTTAGTGAGGGGGAGTGAAAGAGTATGGGTCTGGCAGCTGGCCAGAGTCAACTCACTGCAAATGTTACTTTTCTCTGGAACACTGAAATCACAAGGCTTCTTTCTGTAGTTGTATTTGAATTGCATATTCTTTGTCTCTTCAACATAGTAGAGGACAGTCATTTTCATACCAGTACTAGTTTGCTTGCAGAAGGACATCTCTCTGCTGCTCTAGCTTGAGAGAGATTAAAACTAGTTTATCTATTAGTTACACTGCAAGCTTTCCATCTTTTCCCAGCCATTATCTTTCTCTGCATTGAGACTGTTCCTGTTTCTGAGCCCCTGGAGAGAGAGGAAGAAACAATCTCTTTTGACTTAGTGTGTGGTTGGGATTCCTCCATACCACACAGAGGATATCCCCATCAGGAAACTGCTGGCAGGATGTGCTGCCTTCATGCCAACTCAAATTCAAATTAATTGTATAGCTCAGAAGCAGCTATAAAACATACCAGGAAGAACAACTTAATGTTATAATAAAAAGTGTCAGATGGAAAATTCAGCCCCTTTGAAAACAAAAGCTGACTAATTATGACAATGCTCAGTGATATGAATGGTTTCTGTAGCATAGAGTACTTGGCTGCTGGTTTAGTATAAATACTGCAACTACTCTCTAAAAATTAAAATGATCATAGATGGTTTTAAAAACACTTTTCAGATAATTTCTGCTGTCAGCTAATTCCCTGAACAGACTATTTTGGCACAAAGATTATTAGCTGTAAAAGAGAAAAAATAAGATTGATGGGATTAAATGAGGCAGTTAGTATGCTCCTATCTAAACATTTGTATAGAATGATCGTCATTGGTACTGCCATTATGCGAAGTATTAAAGCTCTTACCTTACTATTTAACCTAAGGAAGGGTTGAATAATTCTACAGTATATGAATGGAAAAGATAAAAGTGTTTCCTAGTTTATTAATGTTGCTTTCAAAAATTATGTAGACCACTAAGTTCTCATCTATAGTGACTTTGCTCCTCCCCTAAAATAGTTCAAGAAACTGTACATATTTTAGTATATGTGAGAGCTTTAGGGAGGAGACTATAGATTTTTTAAATGACAGATCTTTACTATGACAGTGATCTACTAATGGATACTATATCCTTTATGAAAATCTAAAAATAAATATCACATATTCTAGACTTCCGTTTGACAAAAGCTTATCGGACAACAGCAACCATGGTTAATGTCAACTGTATTTTTTTATAAATAAATAATGTTTTGTTTTGTTTCAATGTAAAAGATCTGCTACGTTTATTTCCATCATAGGTAAAATATTCAGCGACACAATCTGTCCACATTTGCATCCAGACAATTTCTAACAAAAGTTTTTCAGTTTATTTTATTTAACTGGAAAAGAAGTAAAGGTTTTGATTTTTATGGTGGATTCAATACTGTGAGTGGAACTGAAGGAGAATAGTCTAATCATGGAAAGCAGTCAGAATCAAGGCCTATTACAACTAAATTAACAGTTTAAGGTATTATGTTTATAGCTTTTGCTACCAGACTTAGAGGAGTACTATTGATGCATGAAGTGGGAGATAAATAAAGCAGCAGTCAAGAAGGAAAAGAGCACAAAGCTGCTGTAGTCAGAATCATATTGAATCTTTCTGTGCAAGTTTCCTTGGGCAGTGGTGAGAGGTTTAGCTCCTGTCTTCCTGCATAGAAACGTGATACTGTCCTGCTGATTAGCCGAGAGATCTACCTGTTGCAAATAATGACAGACGTATGTAGAAGAAACATAAGACGGTCTTCCAGAAGAACTTACTGAAATATTATCTCTTAGGATATAATAGAGGAGTGTATTTGCACTGCTTGCTAAGCTACTTGAAAGACCTGCTGCAGTCTTGCTTCTATTTTAAAAATGAAAATGTTTGTTTCAGTGGGCCCTAAAATAGAATAAATCAGTATATCAAAGAGAAGGAAGCCTATGAATATCAGTAATGAAAATTAAATGCCTGTGTAATTTTCAGTACTTATCAGGCTATGAATATATTCAGTTAGTTTATGGATTTATCTGTTCACGTCCATTGTCATCTATTCTATGTATGGAAAATTCATGCCAAAGAAACATTTTTCTTTTATTATCATATAAAACAAAATGAGGAAATGACATGAAGATTATTGAACAAAAGCTCTGGGAAGTAAAAGACATAAATATGGGGATTCAGTGTTCCGTCCTGGAACACCATGACATCCAAGTTCCTCTTGCTGCCTCCCCACAACAAGATTTAAAGATTTTGAACTCAGAAAAGCAAGAGAAAACATGGCTCTATGACACAGTGATTGAGTGAACCCTAAGGTAAAAGGAGATAGTTATATCTTACTGTAGCACTAAATGGTAAAAGTGAAAGGACATACTCCTTGTCTATTCATGGTATTCACTGACGTAATGATGTGTTCTGAAAGTTGCAAATGAAGTTGGATCAAACCTTTAAAGACTGCTAGCTAAGCCATAAACCATGATTGCAATTCAGTGGTTGGGAACCAATTAAGTGTATTGCACTTGAGGCAAAGAATGAAAGAATAAGTTACTATCAAATTTCAATGCATAAAACAACCTCACAGTTCAGCCCATTTGCTTTCCAATCTTAAAGTAAAACATATCAAAGACAATTAAAAACTTTCTGAATGCAACCAGGTGTAAATACACTTGAATGCAATTACCAAAGGAAATTATTGTATATCAGCAAAAGTATGAACAGTCACTTAATCTGAGCCATGCAATCAACCTTTAGGGCTGCTTAATGCTAATAGAGTTTGTAGTCAAATGCCTTTCTCAAAGTAAAAACTTCAGTGCTCAAGGTCTGATCCTGATATACTCCAAGAACATGAACATTTGGGCACTGATTTAAATTATAAACAAACTTGTCTCTTTGATCTTTATAAGTCACTGTTAGAACTACCTAGTAAAGTACTGGATGTACAGACCCTGGCTGCCAGACCCTGTCCTGATAACTCCTGGCCCCAGGGAGTAGCCAGTCCCCATAGCATCCTCATAATTAGGGTGTTTGTGGATGCATGGAGGCAGACAACTTCAGATCTCCAGTGGACTCATGCTCTGAGTTAACAGTTCTTAGCATTAAAGTTCTGCTAAGATGATTTCTTGGTTTTTATAGTTTGACTTTTGTCCTTTCTTTAGTCAATGTTCACTAATTAACAATATGCATTCATTTTATAACATTATTGTTTTGATTATCTTTTTGGCTTTTTTGTCTTCCTTTCTGATAGATAAATTCAGTTTGAATAAGAACCACAGCTAACAATTTAGTTAATTGGGATTCTTTCTCCTCTGTCTTCTCATTTCCCTCATTGTCCACTTTAAACTCTGCAGTCCCACTTTTTACTGCTGTCTCCAATCTAAAAATCAATTGTACTACTTAGTACCTTCTAGTTGAAAGAAATGAAATTAGAATCAAACTCAGGGTTATCAATTGTTGTAATATGGAAACTTCTCTTTAAAAGCCACACAAGTGATCATTGGCAGCAAATATTTCCATGTAGAGAGTAACGTTTCTAATAAGAGAAACAGGTTTCTGTTTGAAGACTTTCCAAGATACCTCTGTAATAAAGTACAATTTATTTGGAGTTTTTTGATTTTTTTTTTTTTGGGGGGGGGGCAACTAAGAGATGCAGAATTTAAGAAAAATGCTATCTTATTTCTCATTTTCCACTTCAGCAGTGGGCTCAAATGGCAACATTCAGATCTTGAATGTCAGTTACAGACAGTGTTCTAATGCTCTTTTGGGCTTCAGGTTGCAGGTCATAGTTCTACACATCATAAAATTAACTTTATTGGCAAAATCCAGAAGTAAACCTAGTGCAGTCTTGCTGTTCCAAAATACCAGGATGTATGGTTAGTGCTCATCACTAAAACCAATTTTTTCTTTAGTCTGATATTGCACAAATAGCGTGTCTTCAAAAACTGTAGCCTTAAAAACCATCTCCACAATGTTTTTTGAGATCATGTGCAATTATATCTCTGCATAAGCTCTCCCTAGTGTGGACTCACTAGACTGTGATATTGGTTCAAACCCTTATCTAAAACTTTTGTATGTTATACTGGAGTTTGTCTAATACACACTCACAGTACTATACAACTATCTTAAATCCCTAGGTAAGTCAGTAGACTTCCCTTTTTCTCTTCATTAGTACTACTTCAGGATGATTTCCTCTTATTTACAGCATAAGAATGAAGGTCCTAGTAGAGAGACAGGTCTGAAATGCAACACGTCTGGAATTATTCTGTTTTGGTTTTCCCTTTCTCTGGCCTATATTGAACAAAATACCTATTTAAAACTTTTTAAACAGCTACGAATTTCATCTTGTCTTTTGAATTTTTTAGAGTTCTGACACTTCACAGATAGAAGCTAAAATAATAACATAAAGCTTGAAAACTAGGTCACACTATTAATCCCAAGCATTCAAATACAGAGATTTTTGAGTATTTGATTCTCAAATTTCAAGTTTCCCTTCATATCAATAGGAAGTGAAAATACATTTTTCTACTCCATCACTAATAAAAAATCATTATTTTCATGTAACAACGTGACTCCAGGATTTATGGTTTTGGTAAACCAGGAAAAAGAAAAAACATTAACTACTGTGAGGATAAAATCAAGAGAACAGGAAATTTTCAAATGTTATAGGAGATATGTTGTGAACATGTAATTTAGACCTAAGTAGGTATTAAACATCTGCTAATGACTTTTCAGAGTTGAGGCATGCTGGAGGTATTTCAAAGAATATTCAAGCACAGCTTGAGAGAACAGACAGTACAAAGGGAGGGCTGCACATAGATCTGATTCTCTGATTTGTTTTGTATAAAGCAGCAATAAAAGCTTTAACATTCCTCTGCAGAAAATTTCTGATGTATAAGAGAGAATGAGCAAGTGTAGCATGTTGTTTCTTGCGTAAAGTATCACTAAGTGATTGTGGAAATTTAGCATTCAAAGCAGCCCATTTCTTCAAACAGGAATATGGGATTATCTTCTATAAGAGGAATTGTGGATTGTGTTTATTGTGCCTGTATAATTATGTGTGTGTGCATGCGCATGTATATATAAAATGTAATAAGCAGAAATAATGGAGTTTGTCTTCTACTAAAGAAAACAAGAAGTCCAAAAGAATTGCCCAACTACGGTATTTTTCAGAGGCTTAGCACTAGTTATTCTATTGAAACATTTCATCATTTCAATAATGTAGGCATTGTCAACTATGAAGCATTTGGTAAAGGCTAATTCTGTACTGGACATACTTTGTTTTTCTAAATCCACTGTTGATTAATACATTTCTTAAAACATAAATGGTGATGGATGTTTATGCTCTTTACCCTGTCAGAATCACTGTTTAATCCTTCACTCAGTAAACAGAACTGTCAAATGAAGTTTAAAACCAAGAAAAACAGAGTTAAATATCACCTAAGTAGATAAATAGAAAAAAGTAAGACGTGTAAGACTTTGTCCATTCCCTTCCCATATGCAGGAATGCTTCTACTCTATGCTCTCCACTGTTAAATTGATTTATGTTTAGACATCTTATGTCATGTCATCTGAGCCAATTTCTTTTTTCTCCTAAATCTCGAAGTTCTTTCATACTTTCAAGCAGCTACGTTTTTCAGGTCATAGCAAATCAAATAACAAATAGTCATTCTTGTGTATCGAGAATTGACTGACAATTTGAAACATTTAATAATTTTTAACAGTTTATGACAATACAATCTAGATTTGAGTCTATATCATTGTCTCACTTTACTATGTTATGATTGTACCTGGGAGGTAAGTAGAAGTTCTGCGCACTGCTTCTTGATGACTGAAAATGGAAGGTGTGGAACTGAAATGCAATCAGGCAGCAAAGATTAATTACAAAAACTTGCTCACTCAAATAGTTCTCAAAAATTGTGAGACTTTTATTGCTTCCGTGATATGAATACTAAGTAACAGTGTCTGCAGCATTGCAATTTTATATCATTACATTTTGTGAAAGAAGCACCAAATAGGAGAGCTCTATTCAGCAACCTGATTTCTGTGAACTTGAGCTGAATACTTTTGCATTCCTTTTTCTTTTTCTCTTTTTTGATATGGCAAGACAAAATACCAGAAAGCATATCCTATATAAACATATATATATACACACACATGCTTACACACTTATAAATTTTATATATACGCTTATTATTGTAATATATGTATTTATTAAAATAGTAGTAATGTCTTATACTTCTGCACTCTTTGTTAAAGGAATTATTATGTGTTATCTACCAAGCAACATACATGATTCTTGAACAAAAACATGGGTTTAAGATTTGTTACAGAAACGTCAGTATTCGTTTACCAATTTATCAGGACGTAAAACAATATGGATGCTAGCTGGCTATGTGAAGCCACAGGAAGATTGTGAGGTCCCTGGAAAACTGGATGATCTACATAAATGTCTTATAAACCCCTTAAAAGGACCTGCCACAACTCCACAGTGGTGAAGTCTACGTATTGCATACCAGCAACATATCTCGAACAGCCCAGATTCTCTGTAGTGATGGAGCAGGTTGCACTTCACCCCAGTGAATGGCTGCTAAATCAATCCTAGGTGTACAAGGGCTTTTGGAGAAAATTGTACCCTATGGAGAAAAGACCTTTCACCTTCAAGTTTATGTCTTTCTGTAAGACTCAATGGTGCTTCTATTTTATTGTGAACTACCCCAGCCTTTCCATAGTTCTGTAAACTTTGTATTAGACAGCAGCGATCATTGCGTCTTCCTACTGTGTCCATCACAAAATATGAGCAAGGCTGGCATGCTTAACAGGGAAGTATGAAAACCCTGTCCCTGTGGTATGGAGTGTTGCATGATGCATTTCATCAATGTCAGTAATTTTTTTCTCTCTTTTCATATACAGGTTGATACACTCATTAGTCATGATCAGTAAATCATTCAACTGTTTCAGTTTTTATACGGAAGATCGCCTCTATCTTATGTTTCTTCTGTTCTTACTCAGTATCTGTTGTTGACTGTGTATAAATAAACATCATGCTGGGTTCGTTTTGACCCTTGGAGTTGCAATATATAAATGATTTCCACTAATATGCCATTTAGTAATTCAAAAAAGTGAAGCAAGGATCTATTTGTTTAATATCAAAGAATGTAAATTTCTTGATGACATATATGACCAAAATGAATCTTAGGTTTTCTGTTTTATCTCTATATACCACGGAGATTCATGCAGCACTTTATTACTTCTTATCTCACTAAAGTATGTTTATGCTTGTGAATGTATTTGTGTGTGTGTGTAGTTAACCCACTGCTTTATGTTTCTAGGCTGGGTGAAAGAAGCGTGCGTTCTTAGCTTCTATGTATCACATAAACTAACACCCAGTATAATTTTCCATTGTGAGAAAAGTCATGTAGAATTAATTGAATCATGGAAGCATAGTGCACATCAGCTGCAGAAAAGCTTATTGCTGGCCCTTCAATGCAATGTTTTGATTGTTTGCTGCTTTCTACTAGAGAAAATTATGATAGACATCCAAACTTATATTCATCCAAGAATCTTTTCAAGTTTATAATGATACAGAAACACTTCCTGATGTAAACAAAGGTTGAGTATAAACTGAGTGATGACAAGTCTAAGGATAAAGTAACAGATTATTGTTGTAACTGAGCACTGTGTGCTCTAGTGGAGCATACATAAATTAATTCACTAGCAGCAGTGGATGTCAGCTTTATTAACACACACCCCCCCCAACTCATCTACCATACTGACACAGGAGATAAGTTCAGGAGGAAATAGTAAAGGTGTTGCTTTGTAAGTAAAAAAGAAACACAGTGGAAGAGACATTAAGAAATCTTTCCTGAACTATAAAAATTGGTATTATATTGGGAATATCTTAAGATTTTTGCCCATCATGCAAAGCAATGCAAAGTAAGTGTGTGGTAGTAATAAATTCCTTGAATTTGGATTCTAACAGAAAAATGCTACAAAAGATGTGCAGCTGTAGTAGCTGATATGCATTTAAAATTCACAGCTTTTGTATTCTGTATGTAAGTATAGGGAAAAAATAAATGGGTAATGCCAATAAAAACAGAATAAAATGCTAAAAAGCACATGTAAATGCTTATGTAAGTACAGTGTTATAGGAAGGATTCAGATACAAAATAGTAAATATATATGTAGAGAGAAAGAGGGAGAAATCTTCTTCCTCTTTGTCTCTCAAAGATTTAATACCTTTTTTTTTTCCCCCCAGACTTCTGAAATATGATTTTGATAAGCTTTTCCTACTATAGATACTTCGGAATAACGTACACATTTGGGTTGACCATATGTATAAGGGTGCAAATATTTTTACAAGGAAAAAAGGCTGATAAAGTAGAGAGCTTAAATTGATTTGAGAATATATGGAAAGGCTAATAAGGAAGAAAAATAGTCAACTAAGTTAACGTCAACTAAGATAGCTGCCCAGAAATAAGTCCATCCAATCTATTACGTGTTTCAAGAGTACCTAAAACTTCATGGGTGAATTTTGACTTCATTGGTCAAAAGATAATTTCTTTTTGATTTCCATGATATTGTATCCTACAACATTTTCATTACTCCTCCCTGCTCTGTACTTTCCTCTATCTCAAATGTTATGCAAAATCTATGTGTTACATATAGAAAGATTTAAAACCATTTTATCTCTTAGTTATCAGAAGTCAAGTTAAATAGTGAATTGTCAGCCAGAGGAAATTTGTTCGTAGCCCAGTATGGTTTCATACCTTTATGAGTAGCTGGGCAGGGAATGGAAAATCGTTGCTAATAAAGTTTTCATATGACTTACAATTGTTTCAATGGCATAAAGCAACAGAAATTCAGCAAAAATCAAAGGTTTGGTATACAAAAAATTAGTTTGTAATAATCATGTTGTGAGAAGCTTTGTAGGGGAAGTAATGATGCTGAAATTAATAATGATGAATAACCACTTGAACTTAATCTTCCAGTGATGTGTTGTTTCCGAGATAAGTCTGTCTTAGCTATCTATGAGAGGGAACAGTTCCTATGTATACTGGTAAGATAGGTTGATTTCTCACGTAAGCACTGTATTAAGTTTTAAAAGCCGTATTTTAAATTTAGCAAGCTGAAAATAGCAAAGAAGATGTAAAATTGATGAAATTAAATTAATATCTCAATAAAAGAATGTATCTCAATCGAATTTATTAAGGAGAAAGTTTAGTAAATTTTATCATGGTTTACAAGCATATAAATGCGCAGGTGATTTCAGATGATAGGGACCTGTTTAATCTGGTAGACAAGTGCAATTACAGGATGAAGCTGTTCAAGCTTTGAAAGAAAGTATGTGTCTAACCGCAAGAGAAATTAAGCTTTGAAATGGCCTATCAGAAGAAAGGATTGACAATTATCTGGAAATATTTTGACCAGCAGTAGGTCTTTTTTTGAAGGGGAAATTCCATCCCCACAAAAATGTATGGGATCCTCATGGAGAAATTCTGTGTCCTGTGAAAGGAAGAACTCAGTCTTGCAAACATAACACAGCCTCATGGGTCTATCATCTAAATAAATAGCTTTAATTTGGCCACTACATCTATCTTTAAGTAGCTAGGTTTTCAAGTCCAATGTGTTTAGTTTACAGACCTAACATTCCCACGGTTTTCTCTGGGAAGTTTCTGTGATTGTGCTACTTCTATTTCCCTTTAGTAGAGCTCTGCAAAACCAGCTGTAAATTCGATTAGGCTGATTCTGTAGCAGGACCACAAGTGCATAAGCAGAGATGTATGTGAGTTCATCTAAAACGTCTAAATGGCTTCTCCTCCTAAGGCCCTCCCTGTCTGTAACAGACTGTGTCTGTTTTACTTGCTTCAGTATATTTTGATATGTCAAAAGATTGTGACTTGACAGCAGGGAGGAATTTGCTTGCTTTGACTTTTCCTGTCTCTTGTAATCTGGGTTCAGTGGAAGCCTTTGCACAGAGAAGAGATGGTTTCCTCTCTGGTAGCAACTGAGCGTGCCATTTGGGCTGGCAGAGAAGGACTGATGTGGCAAACGTGGGAGCGTGCAGTTCAGAAAGCCTGAAAATACTCAAAGCGGAGTGGGAAGAGGGGAATCACAGCTTTACAAAATGCCATTTCTTAGAAGGGGCTGTGAAGGGTTTCTTGATGCTGAGGAAGAGGCTGAATGTTAGTATACTAAGACTAAGACTGAAGGAAATGGCCCACGTTGCAGTGATAAAGTGATAGAAAGTGTGAAAGATGATTTGTGTTAATCTGTTTAGTTTTGTCTGCTACAGGTGAGTTTTTCCCTTTTTAAAAACATTCCTGCTCCAATTTTTTTGTTCATGTTCTGCACTTTTTTTTGTTATTCTTGCTTAAGAAAAAGATTGCAGATCTATCTCAAAGATCAGGTTGATGTGCGATCCTGGAATTGCTGGATGTTACTGCAACGAGCATAACAATGGCTGGTTGATCTATCAACTTTTTTATTCAGGAAATAGCATATCTTTTCTGAGGGGCAAAGCCAATCAATAAGTATTTAGAGGACCAAAAGTAGCATGTTTTATGGCTACAACTAGGGAAGTAATTTCTTGAACTTTTGCTGCTGGAGGCAAGCTTTGAACTGAAAATAAGAATTTGCCTTCCAGATAGATGTCAATATGGAGGAGAAGCCATCACCATCTCCGTAAGTCTTACAAAGCAGTGGGGCTCAGTTCTGTTTTCATCTGTCTTTGATACAGGAATAGTTAGAAAGAAAAGGACTTTCCTTTTTGTCAGTCAATGCTTTTTTTCCAGTTATACTTTGTGTGATGTTTAATTCAGGGATAATGACGTAACTAAATAATTTTTAATGGCTGAATACAGGAAAGGCCTTGAAAGAATCACAAACATAACTGAGAAGATTATGTTATGCTCAGGGTAAGAGATGGATCTTCTTTTACGCTGAGAAATGGAAAAATCAAAATAGAGATGAAGGATTGGCAAGCAGCTGTATAGACAATCATGTTATTCCCTCTTCCTGGGATATACATGACACTCACTTTTCCCATTTGGAATACTGATATGTACAGTATGCAAATGTATCATTTACTCAACTATCCACTTAAAAACTAAACAGCTGGGCCATGTTTGATGTGGATAATGTAAAATAAAAGGTATAGCTGTAAGTGCAAAGCCCCACTGCAGCTTATTAGCAGAGCTGCATCCTTAGTAGGCTTGCAAGGATTTGGAGAGAATGATTACCGGCAAGTGAAGCCTTATTGTTGAATGAGCAGACACTCTAATGAATCCAGAAAGGCTATGCTTAGCACAGCCTCTGGTGTGGCTCACATTGATTGAATTGTAAATTAAGCTGGTGTAAAACTGCAATGCATAGATGCAATGGTGTATTACATGGGATTTTTTAATGTGACCTGAAAATAACAAGAGAAAAAAAGTCCCAATACATTTTTCATTATCAATCACAGTGAATTTATTAACACAAAACAGAATATCTTGTTGGAGTCTTAAATTGCTATAGTTTCTTTTTAAAGATCTTCTAAAAATTTTAAAAAATCAAATTGGAGTAATATGTATTGAGGCAGTTTATAGATATTTGAACTACAGCAGTTTTGAAAAACACAAGGTGATTTATAAAAGGTCTCCAATGAGTCAGTTGAATAAATAAATTTTGGATTTGATCCCAGATATACAAATGTATGTAGGTTTCTAACTCTCACCAATTTTAAAATAGGGATCTAAAACTGGAAGAAGATGGGTCTGCTCCTTATTTTGCACAGGTGAATTTGGCTGATTAATTCTTCATGTGCTATGAAAGTGAAGGAGTCTTTCCCTCAGGCTGTGGAATAATAGCAGAATAAGGTCTGATCTTACAGTAGTCACTGTAGTAGCTCTAAGTCCTCTTCTTCTCTCCTTCCAGTTGTGAGCAGCAACAACGGAGGAAACAGACACATCCAGTCTCTTAATACATGGCCCTGTGGCTGGTGTCACCAACACAATTTTGAGTTTTTCAATAATGTGATTGTCTACATGGCACCAGGCTTGCCGGTATTGGATGGGATTCACCTTTCTTAAACAGGGAAGAGGGTCTTCGCTTGCAAGCTGGTGGGGCTCAGTGACAGAGCTTTAAACTAGGCTTGAAGAGGGAGGGTGATAATATCAAACTTGCCTTGTGGGCAAACTTGTGACAAGCTGTGGGACGACATGCCAAGTTAGAGGGACAGGGTGCTAGCGAGGGCTCTCAGCCTGTTGCTCTGAGATGTGTTGGGTACACTGCAGCATACTTGAAGTCTTACGGAAATGAGCCAGGGCATCCTGGTGTAATAAGAGCCAGCAGGGAAACACTGGTGAAATACCTCAAAGGAATTAAGGTGTGCTCCTCTAAGAAGGTGACATGGCTACAGGCTCTTCAGAAGGAACAGGAGAAGGAGGAGGGGAGGAAGCATGGCCCTCTACCTCGAGAAATGGATAAAGGGTAAAGAGCTGTCTCTGAAGAATAACCACTAGCAGGTTGAAAGCTTATGGGTAAGAATTAGAGACTGAGGCAACAAAGGGAACCTTCTGGTTGCTGTCTACTACAGGCCACCTGATCAAGGGGAGCTTATTGACAAAGCCTTCTTACTCCAGCTACAGAAAGCGATCACGCTCGCAGGCTCTTGTCTTGCTGGGGGACTTCAACCACCCCAACATCTGCTGTAAAAGTAGCACGGTGAGCTGTAGGCAATCC